>JAZHYW010029569.1:0-101970 GCA_037355805.1 Ixodes ricinus
CCACCAAAATAAGCGCAGCTCATTGGTGGCTCTAGTGGCGACATCCCTTTGGGAGGTCAAGCTGTTTTCCAAGCTGCGGCCACCATTTGCCTCCGCATTGTGTTTACTTCGGATGTGTGACATCGATGGATAGGCTTGAGCCTGTGAAAATGCCGGGTTGTGGCGCTCCCAAAGGCTCAAATCCCTCCAGAAATGATTAGATGAAGTAAACAGCTGAAAAGAAATGCATTCTTGGCGTTTCAGTAGAAAACTAAAACCACAAACTAAACTTTTCTTCTTTTTTTTGCTTACGCGCATTAAGAGACGTTTACGGACACTAGCATTTGAACACGGATCGTGCATGATCGATCACTACAGCGCCGCCTTTACGGTCGCGTCTTGCAGACGCCGAAGCCCCGAAGCACACAAAACATGGTCGCATCTTGTGGATGTACTCGCGCCCCCTGGCTGAGTGCAACAGGCCTCCAAGTCTGCTTTCTGGCGAGTCATGGTCCGTGTCATTCGCCATTCACAAGATAGTTAAGAATTACTTGCTGGCATCGTGATAACTCGTTTCAGCAATGAAACGTCGCGAATGCCTACCTATTGGACAGACTTGGACGGTACTCATTCAAGCAACCAAATTACTTGTAATCAATCACTTTTTGTGTAATTTCCTCATTAATTGATTACTTGTATTATGTAGCTATTCCAATCATATTTTGATTACTTTTCGAAGTAATAAAATTACTTGTAGCCGTTACCATCTAATATTTTTATTTGACCCCCGCTACACCCCTCCCCCCCCTCTTTTTTTTATATAGTTTTTGATTACTTGTAGTTACCACAGTTAAAGCTACGAATTACTGCGATACGTCCACTTTATTTGCTTCTAAATCTTGCGACCAGCCAATAATAAAGAAGAAAGAGAGATATGACTTCATTTTTGGGTCAAATAAGAGACCCTATAGAGGTGACTCTCCACTAAGTGGACCAGAGCCAGTTGATCGACGTTAGCCGCCGAGGCCAGCCACCCCGCCAGTGTGGAGGAAGGGGTTGGGGAAGTGTGGAGATCGGGTGGCTGCGGGGCAAGCGGACAGGTGATGCTCAACGTTCGCGTAGGGGCAGTAGCAATTGGGGCTGGAGTGATCTGATCTGAAACGATAGAGGAACAAAGCTGGGGGCCAGTGCCTGCATTGAGTGTCGGAGTTACGCGTAGTGTCGTTTCAGGATATTCTTGTAGAAATATGCCTCGTCCGCCATCGGTGGGAAAGGACATGGGATTACCGGCGCTTGGATAAGAGTCTCAATAATAAAGCGATCGTTACCGAGCTGTACGAAAAGAGGTGTCTGGCCAGCTAATACAGTGGTTTGTAAAATTTCAGGCTGGGACGACGAATTCTTACAGCGAGCTCGTTTCGCTGCACTCGTGCCCACGTGCCCACGCACAGCGTGGAGCGGGTTCGTTTCGGCCAGCACTCCGCTAGCGATGGCTGCACTTTCCGAGTTCGTTCCGACGCCGGCACTCCACTCCACGCGTGCATGCACTCGCTGCACGGAGAAAATTGAAAAATTGGACGTGCGCCAGAATGCGATCCCGTCATGCATCGCTCGGGCGACGTGCGAGAGCATACGACGGAGGTTCGTCTGCTACTGGTCTGCCACGAGCTGCCGTTCGCACAAAAATGAACCGACAAAAATATAAAAAGTGGAGTTTTCCCTAGAAATCGCATCCCACGAAAGACGAGATAGAACGCCGCAGACTTTCGGAAGTTTTGTTGCCATACAGTCCGCTGAAATGCACGGATCAGTTAAAGAAAGACCGGGACAAACGCATCAGCGGCCGCGAGGACCTCTCTCACTGGAGCACGGGTGAAAAGTCGTGCCAAAAAATATGGCCGATTCTGGACTCACGAGTGGACATTTTTCTGATAAAGCTCGCTCAGCAGAACCTGTAATGCGTCGTATTAGCAGCCGAAAAAGCTACAAAGTCGTGATCTTAATAGTTTCATGAATAAAATCACCATGCTTAACATTTACCTACGCCAGTTATGTTTGCACCCTCGTTTTATATTCGAGGAAGATCTCGATCTCGCCGCTCTCGTTGGGAATAAAAGCTGACCCAAGTGTATGCGACAAAGGGTCGAAATCGAAAGCGCCGCGAAACGCTGCACTGGAGATTCCTATGGACCAGTTTGGAAACCGGGTCCTTCCAGTGGTTCACACTCAAATAACTGACCAAGTTTCTGCGATCAACGGTGTTCTCCTTTCAGTGTCAAGCACCTGTTGTTACTTCTAACAGCTGTTTTGCTGCCAGCTTGTGGCTGAAACATGCGTCGTCTGTAAATATATCCACGATTAAACTAATCAAGTGGTTTAATCGTCGCAAATATAAACGTTGCAGCGACCGCATTGTCTCACGTTCCACCTGTTATGTCGAACATCAGGGCGCTAGTTTCAGTCTGAGGTCGGTACTCTTGCTACAACATAGGTGGCGGCAGCATCAGTTTGCACTCGGCAAGTTCGTTCGGGACCACGCTCCGCGAGTGCGATGCATTCTGGTAGAGAACTCGCACAGTGTCATTGCGTGTGGAACGAACTCGCTCTTAGTTCTCAGATTACGTCAAACCCAGATTATGTCAAAGCTGAGGTGTGACAAAACACGTACTTTGTTACATATAAGATAGGCGGTGGGCATTCTACAAGAATGTACCATTTTCCGAATTCAAGGGTTTCAGTACTTTTCCGTGTTAAGTTGCGTGAGCGTGGCGCAAGCGAGTGGGAACGTTCCTTCGAGCAACGAAACTAAATCCTGTGTGCTCCATTTGGCTGCACTGACCGAGATTCACCTCCGAAACAGTTCATATAAAGCTTTTCACCTCTCTTTTGTAACGGCGCTCTTTGGTTACACAAGTTTACTACCAAAGAATCCTCGAGACCAAACCTCCGACAGGGCGAAGGTCTACCAAGAGCGGTAGATTGAGAAGTTGAGTGGTTTGTAATGATCTGGTGATTTTAATTAAATAATGGAGAGTACGGAAAACCCGTTTTCACACCATCTATGTGTGTGTGTGTGTGTGTGTGTGTCGTCTGCGTGTGCGCGCGTGTGCGTGCGTGCGTGCATGCGTGTACGTGTGTGCGTGCGCGTGTGTGCGCGCGCGTTGTGTGTGAGAGAGAGAGAGAGAGAGAGAAACAAGATAAAATATTATTATGGAGAGATTGGCAGCCTTAATAACGACGCCGGCTACTCCTCACTTGAAAGTGAAAGAAAGAATGTAATACTAGTAAAAAGGCCTGTTCACACATACAGCGGAGCGCTAAGTTAGCGCCACGTGAGCGCCCCAAAGAGTGCTCATGTGGCGCTTCCTAGCGCGTGACTTAGTTCTAATATAGCGCGCGATTAGAGCTTTTGTAGCGCCTTGTCTAGCGCTTCAGTAGCACCACTGTAGTAGCACCTTGTTAGCGCTTGAGTAGCGCCTTGTAAGCGCTTCTTGTACGGCGGTTATTGATGTGGATCAGCGCGTGCACTGCGGTTCCGGTTCCTGTGGTCGGGTATGCATCAACAGTACCATGTTGGACATGTTGGACGCTGAAATAGAAACGGAACAAATGCTCTTACATACGCAACTATGGTGCATATGTGTGTGGACGACTTAACGCCCAGAAGCGCCTTCTGGGTGCGCGAAATCTTTCGCCATCGAGATACCGACGGGTATCCGGCGAACCTTGTTCCCAGGCTGACAGACCGAGACACAGAGCTCTTTTGAAGGTGATTATTTTTTTAACTGCGTGTCTTTGAAACCAGGGTCACGCACATTGACTAGAAGGCGATGAGGTCGTACCCAATCAATTAGTCGCTCCGTCTGCCCGACCGCTTTGCTTGGAGAGCGGCTCTTTTACTTCCTCTTCTTTCAATGCCAAAGGAAAAACAACAGCAACGGAATCGCCGTGCACGCGCTGTTCGGCAGCAGCAAGCACGCACAGGAGCGTGAGCGCTACGCTGAGCTGCTGAAGCGCTAACCGAGCGCCTAGCACTTCTGAAGCGCTAACGGAGCGCTACGTCACGCGCAAGTCGGTGCCACATGAGCGCTGCTTCCAGCGCTCTTGAAGCGCTAACTGAGCGCTCTGCTGTATGTGTGAACCGGCCTTTAGAGGGGCGAATGGATGAAAAAAGGAGAGAATCATAAGCGTGACACAGTCACAACACCACCAACACAAAGCGGGTGGTATACAGTATCATAAAAGGCAAAACAGGTAAAAGTACAGAAACACAAAACAGGTAAAGTACACAAGTTATTCTTCAGCACTGTGGACTTCTTCGTTGGCTGCTGGAACTTCTTCGTTGTCGTTGTCTGTGTGGAGCTTTGTGGCGGTCCGTCGGCCCAGCATTACCGACGAAGACAACGACGACGGTGCTGCCACGCACGAGCCCGACGGCACGAGAATAAACAGAACGCTTTCACCTAAGCTCGGAGTCGGTCGCATCATCTCTTCCGCCCTCAAGAACGAACGCGCTATAACTTCTTCCGCACACTGCACACTGTTAGGTTCACTTACTCGTACACGTGTTCACGAACATACACAATCATGACTGGGTAAACGTCTCGTCTCAGCACCTAATAGTTATATAAGAGACACTCTTTTAAAAAGTCACAAATAATGTTAAGTTTCTTTATGGGCATTTTGCAGTTTGGCCAAGGCTCCAATATATGTGCTAAAGATAAGGGACGTATCCAGTCTGTTTAACGGTTCAAGACGAATCTTCATCCTGTGCCTTTCTGTGGCAAAGCGTTGGCAGCCTGAAGTAATCGGGAAAATAATGGTTACCTTTTCAAGTGATTCTAAATTACTTCTTCTTTCAAGTAATATAACTGAATACTTATTAACTAAAAGTAACTGTAATTGTAATCGATTACTTCCTTTTTGTAACGTGTTCCTTGACGTCATCATGTCTACCTTTTTGCTGGTTAGGAGCTGCCTGGCGAGTGCAAAAGGTCAGCGTTTGGAAGATTCATCTGGCACCATCAAATACGTAGTGGGGCCTATAAGTTTCATCGCGAGACATCTAACACAAAATGGCGGATTGGGGAAGGTTCTGTTGTTGTTCTGTAGTGCGCCCCAACATTGTCAAAGTTACTTGCACAAGCGCGTGTATCTTGGCGTCTCCTTCGCACGAGAGCTCGTGTGGATCAGACGGAAGACGAAACCGCGTGCTCTCGCAGCATTGCGGCGCTGCAGCATTGCTCAGAAAGCAGATTTACTTTCGACAAAGTAATGGCGGTCATGAAACTATTTCATCGGGCATCGTCACTTTTGCACGTCAATGGCATATGAGAATTGGTTCTTCTATTACCTCATAATTATTTCTCGATTTGTTTCACTTTCGACGGCTGGAACACAGGAACTTACCAGTACACAGCGGCGACCCATAAGCCCTTGATTAAATTTCCGCCTCCAAAAGGCTTTAGAGCAAAACTTGTGCCAAGAAATTGGTTGGACTACCCTCCTAAATAAACGCTTAGGCAACCGGCGCGTCGTGTTTATACTGACGTCTCGAACATTCAGGTCTCACATATCCTCCGCTTGGTAACATCTTCATCTTGAGTGTGCCAGCGCGTCACGGGCTGGCCCACTCAATGCAACATAGGATGTCTTCACCCTGAGACAGACAGACGTGTAGGCACCCTACCCTTGATAAAGTTAACGCTTCGCGGTTCTTGACAAGTACCGCCAACCATTGTTGCAAGAACATGCAAGTCACGTGCCACGAGCCAGTGCTCCACCACCATTTGCTTCCAAGGGCCGCTCATCTCAGTGCTCCGCCGCCATTTGCTTTCAATTCCCGCAATGCCCGCATTGGCGCTTTGACGTAATTGCAAAACACGAACACATCAAGGGGCGTGCAACAAGACAGTGGCGTAGCGGTTGCGGTTCTATAGTAAAGGCAGTTCGCGTGCACATCGCGTGTGGCAGCCGACGGACAGCAAGCGTCAGTCGTTTCTAAACGATGTCAACTTACCTGAGCACTGGTCCACACAAAACGTTCGGAGCGTCGGCGACAGTTTGCTTTACACTAGAGATGAAATTTTAAAACACAGAGATCCCCTCCATGCGCTGACTAAAAAAGCCGTGATTATCTCATTCCCAGTAAACCTAACTCGATCCACAGGCACTCGAAGAGCCATCTGATCAAATGAGGAGCGAAAAATACTTCGTGTAGATTTTATCAATCACCGACACTTGTGAATGCCGTCCCGTAGTAGTTACCGAGTGATGTGATTGGCCTGAGTCATTTGGAGGACCTTTTGGGGCAGCAAAAGTGTTTTTAGAGAACATGCACACACTTCATTTTTATTCGTACCACAGCGAATATTATATGTTAAGATTCTTGTGTTGGCCTATTTAACTAAAAGACATGTCTACTTTACCTTCTCACTTCTGTGCAGCCTTTCGTTAGCATCTACTGCACGACAGGTCGGATTCCCTCAAACACACACACACAAAAAAAAAAAAAAGCTGTTTGGTTGCTCACAGAAACACCATATATGGCAACAAGATCCTGGTTGATGAAAAACAGTGTAGACTGCTGTGCATAGTTATTGTAGGTATAAAATAAAATGTAAACCAAATAGTATATTATTCTGAAATAATGTTAGAATAGAGTAATCTTGAGCAGAGAAATTGATGTTTCATTAGATTTCTCAAGGTTGTAATAAAATTAAACTGACTATTTCAGATTAGAAAAACTTTGGTCATTGGATTATAAACATAAATCACGTTTTATACGTAGAACTCTATAACGAAAATCGGCATACTAGTGATAAATATACTGTTTAAAAACAATCCAGACAAACTGGTTATGTTTATTCCCAAGCCTCCTACCACACTCTAAAAAAGCCTGTGCGTCTGCTTTCGCGCACAACACTCGGAGAGCTAATCACCGCAACTTACTGAGGCAGCTCAGCGAATGACGATGCCGAAACATATGTTTAGACCAAAAAACGCAGTCTGAGCTGTGACATTAAGCAATGCAAGCGTTTGGTCTAAAAATATGTTTCGGCATCATCATTCACTGAGCTGTCTCCGTAAGTTGCGGTGATTGGCTCTCCTAGTGTTCTGCGGGAAAGTATACGCACAGGCTTTTTTTGGAGTGCACTGCTTTATCTAATTTAGGTTCAACTCATTTTATTGACTGTACCTCGAACACGTAATACCCGTATAAAGATGGTAACTAAAGAAGGTAGTTCAAATTAGGAAGAAACCTATACAGCAATTCATTTAAAGTTCCTCGCAAGTGGCCTTGTTAACTACAGAATTTGAAAAAGAAATCTCTAGAGTCTAGAACATCGCAGTCTATCATAAATAATAGCAGCAGTTTTATTCTGAACTTTTTACTGCAAAGTGGAGTTGTTGCATTAGCGTGCACTCTCTTTCTTTTTAATACACCCGACGCCTGCGTGTTTCACCAATACCACCTAGGGTCAAGGCCGTAGCGCTTGGAGGCATGACGTCACCAACGCCAGAAGGAGGAGGCGATCCTGGAAGTTGGGCTCCTCCTTGGGTTTTTCCACTTTTCTGCTCTTCTTTCTTTCCGAGCAGTCGGATATCCGAACGCCGTGGTAGTTGTAGTGCCGATTTCAAAATGTTGCTAAATGTAAGTTCACCCGTTTGTATAAGTTCGTATTTTTATAATAAAAAGCATGCTATATCAATTTATTTTATGTCTGAGGTTGGAAATGCAAGTTTGTATATTTTCTACAACGAAAGGCACAAACCTACCGGCTTGACCCAGAGGCCCACTGCCGGTTGCCGCCGTCATAGACCCTAAGACCCTTTTACAAATTCAGTGTCATCTGAAATATAAGTCCAAATTGTTGTGTGCTCATGGCGGATAAAATCTGGTACCTCTTCATCAACGGTAGACGTACCGTTGATCACACGTATCACTATACTGCGTGAGCACGTTAAAGACCCCAGGTTAGCAGTCGTACTGCGCTGGCAAAATTGCTCATGTACAGTGTAAACCAGTGTCGCCCCATCCTGGCAGACCGACCTTACGCTGTAAAAATCACTAAACGTCCAATTTGACTTTGATTTTGGTAGACGTACGAAAGTTGCGGTGTTTTTCGCTGAACAGTTATTTCTCTATTTGCTTCAGTTTCGAATGTATCAAGAAACTACCACTCTGTACTGAGTAAACATTGTATTGTCATGAGCTGTGTGGGGCGTGCCGAAGCCAAGCACTCCAAGGACTTACATGACAGCCTCAAATGCGTAGCGCATAGAAGTTTATAGAGGCTGGTTCACACAGTTGCGTGAGTCCGACCGAGTCGACTGCAACGGCTTGCGGCGTTATTCTTTACGGGTTGCTATGGCAACGGGGCGGTTGTAAGGGGCTTAAAACCCCGTCGCCATGGCAACCCGTAAAAGGATTAACATTGCAAGCCGTTGCAGCCGCACTCGGTCGGACTCACGCAACTGTGTGAATCGCCCTTTAGTTTCGCCACGGTGACATCGAACAACAATACAGCGAACCAACGACTGGATGCTCAGGCTCCGCATCGGTTTCTGGCTTCATATTCTTCCTTCACCAGCCATCAAAAGGCCGCCATTCGCATGTACAGATGACACACACTTAGGTGATGATAGCTATCGAGTTGGCCAGACTGAATTTTGGAAAGGGTCTATAGGGCTCGAAAGTTGAAACCGCACGGATGTCGACTCGGGGTATTCAGTCGTTCCTTTCTGGGTGTTCTTTCCTGTGCTTGTAAGATTCGAGTGTCGACGAGGAACATATCGAGACGCTGCAGAAGAAGAAGATCGGCATAAAAGTCACCGGCGAGCTCAAGCACGACGGCGACGTCTTCGGTTATACTATAACGCGCTGTCGGCTTCCAAAAGTGCTTTCCGTTATGCCGCGTTTTAATGTCATGTGTGCAGGTTTGTCTGTAATATTTTTGTGCGGCTTCTGTGCTCTGTTGCGGCTGTGGCTCGGGAGACTGCGCGAAGTCTCTCGGGCGATGTCGAGAGGCATCAATTGGCTGTTGTCTGCGGTGGAAGTACCCAAATTTACTTATGGTGGTGGCTTGGCTGCATGGATACCTTTAAGAGGTAAGAACTCTTTGTCTTTTTTTTTCTTTCTTTTTTTCGTATGGAACGCTACGCGATAATATCACGCGTCCGTATCTTTGTCTTTATCAAGAGCTCCGTCTTTCAAAATCGCCTTCTGCGCACTGCCATCTGTGTCTGCTGGGCTGTGGAACGCCTTCTCAGCTTGCACTGTTGCTCTGCTGTGCGGTATATCAGACGCTGCGCATGGGTCCACAGCCCAGTGACTCAGCATTTTTTCGCCCGGAGATAAACGATAAAAAGCTCTGTATAGCTCAGGAAGGTTTTGCTATTCTGTTGATCTATAGGTCTCAAAAAATATGTTGTTGGGCGATAAGTGTTAAAAATAATGAACCTTCATAAGTGTCTGAGTAGCAAAGCCGCGATGAACTTGATTAGCTAAACTGACTTTGATTAATTAAAAAAAAAAACTTGGAAAATTGAGGTAGATATAAACTTTTTAAAAGTGTTTCCCTACTTTTATTAGCCGTCATTTTTCTTCCCACCAATAAAGTAACTTTTATGCTGTTTCATCTTGAAAGAAACAAAATTCCTTAACAACACGTTAATTATTGCTTTCGTAGGCAATACTTTCTGTGAGCGTTTGGTTCTGTATGAATTGCATTGCTCCTAGTGATGGACCGAATCTGCCAAACTTCAGATTCGGCAAAGTTCGGCACATGCCGAACTTTTTAAGAACAGTTCGGCAAAAATTCTCCAAACGTCTGCGCACACGCGAGAACGCGACGAAGCCATGGATCACAGGTGGACGCCGCGCGGTCACCATCGTACAGTGTAGTACGATGGTGACCGCACGCCGTCCCGATGGTGCAGAGATAGGCGAAATGTTAACTATGCATTTGTCAGCCTTTGTGAGTGTGGTTTTCTTCAATATTTTCTGCCTCAAAAACAGAAGATCGACCAGGAATTGACGCAGTCCACTGCACAAGTGACAAATGACGCGGTACATTCTAGATTACGTGATTTTCATTTGATATTTCCAGTGATGCAACGAGGTAATTGCAACGTGACTGACAAGTAAGCCATCCTGGTTTCGACTCACAAGTATAGTTTGTGCGAAAATTATATTGCTTTTTAATTAGCGTTTTTTCGCGGTTTTCTTCTATTCGCATAGCACTAAACACACAACTATGATGCTCGACGTTGCACATCCAACATTCCTAACTCTTCCGATCTTCCTAAACGTCCGCATGTGTCCTAACGTCAAAAAGCGGCATTTTAAAAGTTACAAACGAGACGTTGCGAATATGGGACGCACACTTTTATGCGAAGCTGGCGTCAAGTGACTCAAATAGAAGAACATGCATATTTACAATAATATTGTTATCTCTTCTGGTGAAGGCTTAACAGCCGTTGCATTCGTTTTCGCGCACGAAACGGTGACTCGCGGAAAGCAAGAACACCGTGTTACCTCCTTTATATGAACAATGTACACTTTTGCAGGCTTGCGCTAATGAGGCCTCAAAACCGAGACTCGCGTATTGTGACTGCGTCGTTACACAACTCCTGCAAAAAGTCACTATAAAATTGATTGTAAACACACAAAAATGACACCGATACAATTTCCATGTAGAATACCAGCTTATTTAGCGATGACTGTGTCAATATGCATTAAAAAAAAAACTTAAAACATGTTTCGCACAAGAAAAACACGAAATATTAACTTTTAAGTCTGGCAACAATGTATTTTTTGCCGAATCTTTAGAACAGTTCGGCAAAACTTCGACTTTGCCGAATTCCAAGGTTCGGCACCGAATTTTCGATTCGGCAAAAGTTCGGCCCATCACTAAGTGCTACTATGAACTGTTTTGCCATGTCGCATCATTCTGTGTCATGCCATTTTGTGAGAATTATTGTTTATAAAACATCTGTCTTTCCGAGCGATATTTACATTACAAAAGAAGTTTGCTTCAAAGAAACCCCATCGTTTCCGAGGTAACGTGGTACACGTATTGTTCTTACATTGCGCCTCGATGTTTCTGTGCCATAATAATTTGCCTGTGTACACATTTCTAGCTTAACTGCTGTCTTTAACTATCATACTAAAAAAAAAACATGTTTGCGTTAAAAAAAAATTGTAGCCACGAATGTAAATCCACTTGCAATGCTTACATGTCAGAGCTGTTCCGCGGCGCCCGATCGCTTCCCCTGCAACAATATTTGTTTACTAGAACATCTGTTATTTCTATACTACTTTATAGATAATAAAACATGTCAATAAGAACTTGTTTTTGTGACGGGATATTCACGCGCGTTGCCTTCATATTCGCGCTATCCCTAGGCGCCCGGCCTGACTCGATCGCCTCCTTCGAGGACGTCACGGGAGAAGTGCTTCGGCCTTGACTCCATGGAGGAGTGCTTTCCTCTGAGAGCACGCGGGTGCACTGCGGCGAAGCAAGATAAGCAAAATTGCGATGCTTACTTTGCGGTTGTTTCACTCCACAGATTTTTCACATGAAAACTCTGAGTACTGTCATTGTTCGAAAGATATATAAAATCGAATACCACATCATTTGCGGCGATAATCGAAAATTATAAAAATTTGCACAAGCCTACCATAACAATCCGGACGTGTGGGGGAACTCAGCTATTATACCGTTGTCGAACACACAAGAACTTAGAGGCAGGGATGCACGTAAAACATAGTGCCGAGTTACCGTCGTCGCCAATTACACTGCGAAGACACGATTGAATTGGGGTTGTGTGAATATTTAGACAGCGTGTAGTTGGTCAGCCATTTCAAAGTTGCGACGAGTCACTCGCTGTAGATGAGCAATTTAGCCAGTGCAGTACAACGCTAGCCTCACCACGCGGTAGTGGTACACAACCGCACGCCGGTACGATGCTCATCCAGATTGAAACGGGCAGGGGTGGGATCCCTGGGTTCTGCAGCGCGAGCTTTCGCTCCACGTACTCCGAGCTGGCGTGCGCTAGCCCACTCGGCCACCGATACCCCCCCCCCCCCCCCCCCCCACACACACACACACACTTTTTTTTTTTTTTCGTGTCCACGTTTTCACGTGTCTTCACGAACACGAGATCGTGGTCGTCCTCCTTTCCGGCGTTTCTCTCTCTCTGGTTTCCCGCTGACCTCGTGGTTCCGTGTTTTGTTGTTTTCTGATGGTGTTGGCGGTGTTGTGTAGTGGTCGTGTGTTACAGTAACGTAGCCATTTTTTCTTCTTGGATTGGGAAAAGGGGGGGGGGGGTGAGATGGATGGGATGTTAATGAATTCGGGTACGGAGGAAGGGAGAGGGGGTCAAAGTGCATGATTTATATTATATGGGGTCGGCTGGATGTCGGGGAGCCTCCCCCTGGATACGCCACTGGTGTGTTGCGTGCCTAAGAAGTTTTGGTGGTTTCGGTCCTAGTTGGCAGTGGGAATATCTTCAGCATGTGTGCGGGACTGGCTCGACAGTTGATCCTTTCGGATGTGACACGCTCGGCGGCGATGTTCCGAGCTCGCACGTGATTTCGGCACGCGTCTCACTTAATTTTGAATCTGCAACAAAGGCGAGCTGAATATCTCTTTGTACTGCCTGCACGTAACAAATGTAAGTGCGTACAGTACGTAACTCCTAAAAATTTTGCATGCTTTTTGTGCCTCCATATAGTGCGAACACGTCTTCGTATGGTTAGTCTCGCCTTGCATTTGACTTCCGCCGTTTTTGACAGTGTTTCCTGAGTTCCTTGCTTAGTTTGTCCTTTTTGGTTCGTGTACGACTAGCGGGTTAACTACGAAACGATCAGAATGTCAAAGAAAACGTTGTGAATGCAAGCGATGCAAACATTGCCTCCTTCATGTTTCTTGACTGGTGCGAACGAACAATGGTTTTGACGCGGTTGTACGAGATGCCCGCATTTTCCGATGTACGGCAAATTTCATGACACGAGATTCATCTCCTTTGTCTGTATGAAGACGTGAAATAAAGAATGAAAAGCAACGGTGCCGCACTCTGTAATGGTGTGCACAGCCCAGCAAACGTTATGAGCAACCCAACAGCTGCTTCGTGAATTTTTTTTTTTTTTGCATTTTACATTTATAAAAACTGCAGCCGACTGCACATTTGTGTTCTCGGCGAGTGCGTGTCGAACCGCAACTCCGCCTGCAAAACGCCAGGAAGGACGAACACGATCAAAATAAAAACAGACCTTGACCTGGGGGGGGGGGCACGTATCGGTCACGAGACCCCTGTTGTCACGTGACTTCGCCCTGACGGCCTGGAAAAAGACGTCCCGCTGAGGGATCTGGCTGCCAAGGTAAAGCCAGTGTTTAAAGCTCCTTGAGCGTCGGCTGCAAAGTGGAGCGGCGCGCCCCTTTTGGTGTCGCACGCTCCCAATATCAGTCCGTATGGACGAGCAGAAACAACGGACACGGTAGAACATTGGATACACATTGCTTGCGGTGGAAAGTGATTCTATTGTGATTTTTATTGTAACCATAAAGTTTGCACACGAAAAGAGTGTCGTACGAAAAAGGTCCTTCTGCACCGACCGTGGATGGGAGCAACCGAGAAGGACCGTTTTCGGACTGCGCTCTTCCGTGGAGCTTGTCAACTGTTTGATTTAAGGAGTGGATAGAGCTCCAGTCGTTATTTGCTCGTCGTCGATCAGCTGGAACATCACAGCATTTGCCGGGCAAAGCATGAAATATCCTTTACACACACACACACACACACACACACAACAAATGCACGACGGCTGTCGCGTATCGTTTTAAAGAGCCCCTGAAAAGAAAAAAATGTTTTCTTTAAACAATCTCGTAGAAACACGCGTGTCAAAAAATAAATTTTACGCGGAAGAAGAATTTTTAGAGCAATACTGACGGCGAGAGATTTATTTGAAATTCTGTGCGCAAAGTCCATGACGTCACGGGTCATTCCGGAATGACCATCTCGGTCGTTCGCTCTTTCCACCTCAAAGTCAAGGAGAAGCCGATCCACCTCTCCTCCACGCGCGCGAAATGCAGAGAGAGAAAACAAATGGAAAGGAGGTGACTACCGACTAAATCGCGTCTCGCGCCGCCAATATTGTTCTAATATTTTTTTTCAAACATTAATTTTCTTTTTAGGGGCCCTTAAAAAACCACTGAAAACAAAAAAAAACGTTTTTTTTTAGTCTGGTTGGGGCACGCGTGTCAAAAAAATGAACTTTACACGAAAAAAAAATTAGAGAAAAATTGACGGCGCGAGATTTATTTCAAAATTCTGCGCGTCCAGTCCATGACGTCACGGAATGGTCATACACTCTTTCTACCTCAACGAGATGGTCATACACTCTCTCTACCTCAACGTTATGGCCAAGCCCATCCACGCGCCCGAAATGCCGAAAGCACCGTGGCCGAGAGAAAACAAGTGCAAAGGAGGTGACCACCCACAAAATCGCGTCTCGCGCCAACAATATTAAAGAAAACAAATTTTTTTTCAAGTAAAATTTATTTTTTTGACACGCGTGCCCCAACCAGATTTTAAAAACACATTTTCTTCTTTTCAGTGGCCCTTTAATAGTTTCCAAACACCTTTCCCGTTAATTAACTTTTCTAGTGCGTTTTAACACTCAATATTTCTTGTCCCACGATCCCATGTTTTCACGAGAACAGTACAACCAGAGCAAATAATTTTGTAGGATCTTGTTACCGCCAATAAAAACGGCAGGGCGTGTCTTTCGAACGGCAAGCATCCAGCAGGCGCTCCATGCCTTCAACCGTGCTTTGGCTGCGCGCGCGCTCTCAAGGTGCGCGAGACGCCGAAGCGCTGTCGAAGGCAGGGAGCTCGCGTTGGAGGCGGGACAACTTAAGCTGCTCCCTGAGGAAGAGCTTTGAGTGCTCCCGCCTCTTTTTCTAAAAAATCTTTTTCTTTTTTCTTTCTTGTAAAACAAACTTTCAGAACAGT
Organism: Ixodes ricinus; assembly: GCA_037355805.1. Lineage (NCBI taxonomy): Eukaryota > Metazoa > Arthropoda > Arachnida > Ixodida > Ixodidae > Ixodes > Ixodes ricinus. The sequence continues at coordinate 14,998 of JAZHYW010029569.1, forward strand.
TTAGACTGCGAAAAACATCAAATAAATCCGACATAACAAAAAAATTTATGAAAACTTTGCGGTCGTTAGGCCAACCTTGGGGAGGCGGACCAGTGAGCGGGGAGTTGACGCTCCACAACCATGGCACACCAAAAGTGCAATCCTAAAAGCAGTGCTGGGGGCTCTAAACTTGTCATACACAAAGTTGGGGACGAAATACACGGAGCGCACCGATTGGACTATCACGACGTTGACTTCGCGCTTTTGTCGCCGGCGTCCAATCGGCGCGTCCGCTAACTTTCGGCTCAAACTTTGTGCTTGACGAGTTTAGGTCCCCTGGCCAGTGCAGAACTGAGATGCGAGATGATCGAATGACAAAGACCAGTACGACGCTTGCGCAATTTGTTTTGTGAAACTGTCCAAATGAGAGACGTGAGAATGATTTGGGAATCAGTCACATCTCCCGAATTGTCCAGGTCTGCGCACAGATAAGAACTGGGTGAAGAAACTAAATTTGAACTACATACAATTATTCCCCCAACGCACACAAGCAACCGTGAAAAGTTCACTCGAATGGTCAAGGTTTGTAGACCACAGACGCGAACTTAAGGAAAAGGGGACACGCCCAAACGGGTAAGCAACGGCAAGCAGAAAGCCCTGTCGTCGAGCACCGGCCTTGCAGGGTGCAGGCCCTCGTAAAACAGCAGGCAGTTTAGAGCGACTTTCACAAACTTCCCCGGTCTCGAGCGGGTTCCCGACAACTTGGCACAAGTTTAAGCAACCACCCATTATTTTTATACCACCCTGATGGCCGCCGGCTTATGGGAGGCACCTGCTCTGCATCAGCACTCTGTTCGGTGCCATACACACAAGGTCACCACAGAGCCAATAGTTTTCTTTTACTTGGCCAGTGGCCACGGCTTCCTCTCCATGTATACCCACCCACACGAAAAACACAGGCCCCCGCGTTTTCAAGGTCTCCCTTGTGGGACAGAAGCCACAGATCCACCCGCTCCGGAGCAGTTCAATTGCAGAGAACTCTTCCGCGTACTTGCTTCTACCAAATGTCCAATCAAACAAAGCTAGGTCAAAGCTATAGTAACAAGCGCGACAGCGAACATCGAGAGCCCTACTCACTTGCAAGAGGGCGATTACCAGCCGGGTGTTTCCCGACTGTACGGCGATGCTGCTGATCGTAGTCGTGGTCGCAACGCTAGCCATCACCTCACTGCTATGGCCACCTGTTGACATGCCGCATGTCCAGCGGGTCAACAACACTACCGCTGCTTACAACCGGGCCTTTTGGCAACTTACTCCACCAGTCGAACTCCGGGGTTGCAGACGCTCCTCTCGGGAAGCTGCCAGCGTGAAACTGGGCCCAGGCGCCAAATTTAGGCAACGACTCGGGCCACGTGGCCAGCCCTTAAAATAGCTCGCATCAAGAGCGGCAAGCAGTATGGTCGCAGCCGCCGACGGCAAACTACGAACCAACGGAGCTCAGCCCTGAGCTTCTCTGCACTGCTCCACCGCGGGAACAGGGAGGGGTGCCGCAGATGTAGCTATTTTTTCTTCTTTTTGCCCCCGCGAAACAGCGCGCGGTCAGCCCGGCGGATGCTGTCGCATCGCGGCAAGGCCCAGCCAAGTGCTTTAGACTGAGAGCGCGAGGAAGCAGCATGGGTCGCGAGCCCCTAAGGCAGGGATTTCCCCAGACCCCCCCCCCCTAGGGGGGGGTGTACACCCCCCTAGTTTTCCTGGACACCCCCCTTGAATCCAAAAAAAAAAATCCTTTTTTTCAGATTAAGTAGAAAACACCACCTCTCAGGTGTATATATAGAGAAAGGGAAACATACATTACGGGTATGAGCATTTGGTTAATAGACGTCTGTAATTTAGCTAGTGGACTAAAAAAGAAACAGTTTTATATTTTATCTAGCCTCGCCTCGCATCGCCTCCCCCCCCCCCCCCCCCCCCGAGCCATTGGGACACCCCCCTTGATTAGAATCCTGGGGAAACCCCTGCCCTAAGGCCATCGTACAAGGTTAGCAACACAGGAGTCAAGGGCTGAATTCCTACTGGCAACATCATTTATTTACAATCAAAAATGCTACAACTTTTTTCTTCTTGCTCCATAAAGCAGCTTTGGAATGCAGGCAAATATCTCATCAAGGTGACCATTCCAAACAAATTTCCTGGCAAACCCGTGAAAAATAAATAACCCTCAATCGCGTCAATCTATTTTCTTTATAAACGAGTTCCTCTCTTGGTCATTCTAAGTTCAACAAGCCGAAGGGGCAGCTGTGAACTAGGGTCATTAGCAAACATCAATTGCACCTTGAGTGAAAAGTTTGCTTCACCATTCAAAACAGATCCTTGCAGGAGACACCAGGTGATGCAACAACATCCTCCAAACACGGACACCACGCCTGCACACACACACAGTCACACACACACACCCAGAGAGAAGAGCACAGCCATTGTAGTTCTACTGCAGCTCTTGTATCTCAAAAAGTAACACTCACAACAAGGCCTAGTTTCACCATCGCACCCAGGAAACAGGGTGGGCTTGTTAGGGGAGCCAGCATCCTGGCTGGACTTGCTAAGCTCTGGGAGTGACTGCCGCCACCACAACGCTTGGGGACCCAGTTGTGTACAAATGCCCATCCCACGACTGGTGAATCAAAAGCAGCCCACCAATCCAAAATCCAGCTATACAGCATCCAAGTTCTGGGATGGAAGATTGCCAGGACACCAGGGCCAAGAGCTGCCTGCACAGCCCATACGGGAAAGGCTCCTGGCCAAGAGCAGCCCCCGACAGCAGAGGGGTCAAGCTAGATTGTTAGGGAACCGAGTAACACCTCGAGGATCTACATTGTCCGCGACACCAAACGCGCTTCGTCCACTGCTCTCAGGAGGTCGGGCGCCCGAGCCGCCCAGGAGACAAACCAACACACGAGCCTATAGAGTACTTTGCTTGCTGTTGCAGGACACTTCACTAACCCTCCAGGGCAGCACCACACCTGTCACAAAGCTATCACAAAGCCAAAGGTGGAACCCCCACAGCCTCAATATCCTCAGCAGCTGTCTCCTCAACCACTGATTGAGTTAGAAAGAAAAACCTTACAACAAGCACCTCCCCTTCCACAAAGAAAATGCCACCACTGGCCCAGCACTGTCCACATCGTGCCCAGTCTCAAGAGTCAGTCTCCCCGGGGGACAGTGGGTGTCACTTGTTCACATAGGTGTAGGTACGGGGTGGCAGGGGGGAGGACGCAGCTTCCGAGGGCAAATGCAGAAAGTCCCAGATGAGAATGGTGTCGTCGTGCGAAGACGAGACGATCTGGAAGTCATCGAACTGGAGCCGGAACACTCGGCCACTGTGCTCCTGCAACAGTGCCAGAGACCGAGCCGTAAGGGCCCCTGCCACAACAACCACTGGGGACCCAGTCCCTCTACACACTACCGGGATCACTCACCACAAGTGTTCTCAGGCACAGCGTGCCCGCAGGAGCTCGAGGGTCCAGGGCTGCCGCCAGGTCCCAGACCTTGATCTTGCCGTCGTAGGCGCCAGAGACAATGCGCTTCGAGTCGAAGCGGATGCAGCGCACCAGCTCTTCATGCCCCTCCAGCACACGCAGACAGGCACCACACTCTATGTCCCAGAGCCTGAAGACAAGGAAACACTTGCAGCCCTCGTAGAGAGGCCTGGCATCCACTCACCTGATGGTGTTGTCCGAGCTGCCAGAGACCACTAGCCGATCACGATACTGCAGGCAGGCAATGCCACGCTTGTGCCCGTTGAGGGTGCGCACAAACTCGCAGTTCGGGGTACCCCACACCTTGATGGTGCGGTCACCAGAGGCAGATACCACATAGCGCTCATCAAAGTCCACCACATTCACAGCTGCCCGGTGTCCGACTAGCACCCTCCGCAGGTTGATCTCACGGGGAGCCACCATGTCCCAGACAGCAATCGAGCGATCCTGCAATACAGTTTGCATTTTCACTGTAATTAAGAAGCTCTAGGATGGTTAGACAACACCATCGCCACCACTGAAACAACCTCATGCGGTGATTACAATATTTATACAATATTTCTAAAGCAAGTGACGAGTCTGTCCTTGACTCTTAGACTAGTTTTGGACTTTTGAACAGATGTGGTCTTCTGAGAACCGTAGTATTGAAACTTGCAAGTTTCTTTCAAAAACGCTGTTCATTACCACCTGTGTGAATTTGTGCACACTCTTAAGGGGGAACATAACTCCAAAAGGCCAACTTTAGAACCGTTTGTCTTATTTGTATGAAATTTACAGGTTGTACTCATAGCACTAAGAAAGGATGCAATGCCAATTTTCAACCTTATAAATTTATCCCACAATGAGTTGTATAAAAATTTATCATACAAGAGGTGCATCCACTGAGGAAAGCTGTCCTTTAAAAACGGTAATGAAAAGGGCCAGTTTTTTTTTTTTTTTTGGTGCAACATACAGTAGAATACTTGCTTCAGACGACTATAAAAAGAAATTGCAAAAATTATGACATTTCTAACTAAAGAAAAAATATGAAAATCTTTTTAGTGTGCATTTGATTAAAGATATGTCAACTTTTCATTAAAAAAAAAATGCTGAAATTAAGTTCACAGTTGCATTCCCCACAAAACTTCGATACAGAAAAACCCAAATCTAGCTACATGCATAATTTCATTATGAAATGATAGCTTCCCTGAACCGAGATTTGACACCAAAAAGTGAAGCTGAGACAAACGTGTTTAAAGTTCCGAGATCACTTTTTTATATTTTTTTCCACTTTGAACTTCAGAAGAACCCGCCAGCAGCATAGGGGACACCTCTTCCTAAACCCTCTTCTGCTCCGCTGCTACTGCCTCTAGCTTCCTTCGATGTGGGCAATCTTGGAGGTGTCCAGTGCCTTTGCCTTGGCCTGCGTAATCTTTAGCTCAGTTGCTTTCCTCATGTGCTCCAGATTGTGGCTTCCAGGCTCATGCCCATCTTCTCGAGCACCCTCTCGAAGCCCTGCGGACCCAGGTTAAACTTTAGAACCGCCTTTGGGGCAGCGGTTTCCAGAGTACACAGGGACGCAAACTCAGTCTTGGGGCACCTCTTCCAGAGGAGTGCGTTGCAGGACTCATTGGTATTTTGAATCTTCCCATCCTGCAGCACCTTGCCAGCAGGGTCTTGTCCGACAGACGGTTGTACAGCGGTACCCGCTCTTTGCTGTGTCCCTCGAGAAGGCTGGCCAATCTGGACGCGGTGCACTTGGCTTCCCAGCTGCTACCAGAGCTTTGTGGCGACTGAAATGACACCAAGTGTCTTCACCCTGGGGACATGCCTGGTGCCGGGGCTCGGCGTCAGTAGAGTAGCTGTGGAGCAAGCTTGCGAAGACTCCCTTCTGCATCTTGGCAACATCTGGAGCATTGTCCTTCAACGCGGTCACATAGAAGCTTGCAAGCCTCTTCGTCACGATGTTGGCGAGCTTGCATTTTCCTCCAAGCCCCTTCTTGGTTTTTTTTTAACTTCTCCATCCCAGCATACATATGCTTTGCCACATGGCTAACACAGTCTTCCTTCTGTTCATCTCTGTTGTAGAGGCCTAGACTTTCAACGTGGTTGAAAGCCTTACTGTCCCTGTCACTCAGCACAGTCACATACTGCATGTTGTACTGTTCCACTGAGTGGCTGAAGATGTCACCAGCCGCTTGCACTTCCATTGCGTTGGAGGAGCCCTTAAAGTTCTTTTGGCAGACTTCCTCGTGCGACTCTGCCCAAGCTTGGTATTCATCCGACACTCTTGGGACCGAGGTTGCAGCCAGGTCAATGGTTGCTCTGCACTGAGAAATCGAGGACCAAGCCAGTTTTGAGTTCGATGACTGCACCAACCCCAAAGTGCGACATGTGGCCGCACTTCTGCCATGTACCATCTAACTGATGCAGACATCAAGAAGATCCTCTCCATCATCCTGTACTTCACCTTGAGCCTCCTCTGCTTGCAGCTTTCTCACAGCATTCGCGACCTCCTTCATCACGTCGCTTGCCGCTTCCATTGATGCGTCGTGCATTTTTGCTGCTCTGTTCTAATAAGTCTTGAGATGCATCGGCGGTGGTGCACTCATGCCTCCAAAAGTATTTTTAGCTTTGTGAAGCTAATTCCGCAGTCCCGACCGACAACACGGAGGCGCAGAGCGAGTTCGTTTCGCCGAGTCGTTTCCACGGGCGCGAAGTGCGGCGCCTTCGCTATCTCCCCACAAGAACTGCAAACGACCACAAACTGCAAATTTGTTCCAGTTCCATTTTCCACCAACTTCAATCCACTACCCAAACAAGTGGGACACAACAAGGCGCTCCCCACTGTCAACACGGCTGAAACATGCACAAAGCGTTGTCCATCGAGGGATCAAGGTTGATCGCCGTCATCAATCAATTCACGATTGGCCTCGCTGAGTTCCGAAAGCAGAATCTTCTGCTCGAGTGGTAAAGTCATCAACTTCTTCCGGGAGCGAAGCATTCACAAAACACGACGTACCAGAAGCGTCCTCCGATGGTTCCGACGAAGTCAAACTCGAACTTGACTGCGCTGGTGGCGCAGGCAACAACAGAGCTTCTGAGCCCCTGCAGGATCCAAGACCTCTCGGTTTTGTGAAGCGAAAGTGCCTACCACAGCTTCTACGCATATTAGCTGTAACCGCGGGCATTTTTCGGTGAAAACAGAAGCAGGGAAGATAGAAGAAAAACGGGGCGAAATGGTCAGATCAGCGAAAAAACGTGTTCTGAACGCGCCCCATGCGCAGAGAATCACGTGACCAAGGACAGCCACTCGCCGCTCGGGCTTCATAACATCAGCCAATAGCACCACCTGTTGGTTTTTTACCACCATTCTTGCCCCCAAAACGAGCGCTTTCTATGGGGCTCTCCCCTGTGTACGGAGGGGTAAAGAAATAAATAAAAAGTACAATTGAAAGCCCGCGAAATGACGCTTCGAACGAGAGTACCCACACCAAGCTAGACCTAGTAGCCGCGGGAGCGATCGTGTTTCGAAACTGATGCTTATCATGGTTCTCGTCGTACTCGGCCAAGCATGGGACTCCTCGCGCATTACCAGCGAGTCAATAATGATTAGTTCTGCCGTTGTTTGTCAACTCACATTGAGAAAATTTTGTGAGGGTGTTCATTATTAGTTGTACATGCAAAACATTTTGCAGTTTTAAAAAATAATTTTTAGCGAAAAGTTGGTAATTTGAGGCTGTGTCGTTCCTTAAAATTGTGACCCGAAATCACAACACTTGGGGTCAATCTCGCACAAGATTAAATAATTAAAAAAAATTGAAGCATGTAGCAAGTTTGTAGTTTGTAGCAAATTGAAAATCATGATATGGAAGATTAAACTATTTTACGACACTAATAGTTTTGGATGACTCTTAACACTTTGCCCCTTTGCGGTCAGATACTCTGACCAACTTAATGGTCATTCCAATCTGGAACTATTTTGTACGCATGGGCCCCGGAAAAGTAAAATTATTTCGGCGTACAAAGGTAATGTCTCACACTGAACGCAAGGACAGGTGAGTCCGGGAGATTGTTTGGGTACAAACTCCGGAACGATGTTTGTGAACTCCAGTTTGTGCAGTCGTTTCATATTCATCACTACTTTCACTCAAGTCACAGAGGTCGCCTCTCTATCATCTGATGGAGGGATATAGTCGTCCTCTTCACTGAAATCGTCGTCACTTTCAATTACATCACGCAGAGAGTTACATAAAACGAGCGTGGCTGAAACGTGGCTATAACCATCATGCCAGCGGAGTTGAAATTTGCGCGCCCTCCGTTGCAAAAAAAAAAAAAAAAACGACATAAAACATGTTTGTTTTTTTCTTTATGACTAGTTCTGCCTTCTATGATAAGAAACTCGAACCCTTTCAAGAGTAATGTGATTGAAGTGTTTTCCAAGAGATGGCGCCACCAATCTAGCAAAAAGAGCGAAGGAGCATGTTTAAAAGGACGCGGGAACGCGTGTCGGGCCGCGCCCGACTCCTGATCGGAAGCGCGTTTCTCCGATGTCGGGCCTGGACCGGCACATGACCGCAAAGGGTTAAGCAAACCGTGGCAAAATTTTGGACCCCCCCCCTTCAAACCGTTTGTCCGTATTCGGTTATCAGGGTGTCTTGCAAATTATTATTTGGGAAGTCCCAGACTTTTCCAGGTTTTCCCTGACAATTTCAGGTGAAATTCCCTGACCAATGTAGAGGCAATTAAATATATATGACAATTACAATTTGTTCTCCTTATCATCCGGAGTCCCCCAGGGCAGCGTTCTCTAACCTCTGCTTTTTTTTAACATTTGTAAATGACTTACCTGATCACATAACATCCTGTATTCGACTTTTTGCTGATGACTACATAATTTACCAACCTGTATCTAACCTTAGCGATAACATAACCGCACAAGCTGACCTTAACCTAATAGACCATTTGCTGTCTTACCCAAGCATCAAGGAGAATGCAGGGATTGGTGTTCCACGCGCCACACGCGCACGGCCTTTCCTGTATAAAAGATTCGAAGTAAATAACCAAAAGAAAGCATTGACGAACGCGCGTGCAAGATGCCATTTGTTTTAGGTATTTGCTTTAGAAAATTTACTACTGCTGAGGCCAGCACGTGCGGCGCGTGGAACACCAACCCCTGCATTCTCCTTGATGCTTGGGTAAGACAGCAAATGGTCTATTAGTCGACTGGTGGAAACAGTGGAAAATGACAATTAACTTTTCTAAAACAGATCTCGTTTCCTTCACGCGTGCTCATAGCCCTTTCTCTTTTACTTACACCATGTGCAGCCAGGTAATTACCAAGTGTCCATCTTACAAATATCTTGGCGTTCACTTATCTGACGATCTCTCATGGAATACGCATATAACACACGTCCTGCCTAATGCTAACCGCTCTCTTGGGCGGAATCTAAAACTAGCACCATCATCAGTGAAACAACTAGCTTACACTACACTCGTAAGATCGCAACTTGAATACTTGTCATCCATCTAGTCCTCTTGGCAACATTCATTGACAACAAACATAGAGGCACTTCAAAATCGCGCCATCAGATTCATTTTTCCGGATTACTCACGAGACACCAGCATCACTTCTTTACAAATGAAAGCTAACTTTCATCTGCTCTCATCTAGAAGAAAATTACCACGCCTGTCTCTTTTTCGCAAGATTTATATCATCACCCTGACATCAGAACTTCACTATTTTTCCCAGCCACTCGCATATTTCCTTGCATTGATAACATCTGTAAAGTTCGTCCAATTTTCGCCTCGTCAGTTTCGTTTCTTAACTGCATCTTGCCATTAACAATAACAGACTGGAATAGCCTGCCTAACAGTATCGTGACCTAGACAGATCATAACACATTCATACCCCACCTGACCATCCATCTGCATTTGCACTAATAGCAAAGTCAATTCGTGTTTATAGAAATGTTTTATTTGTGTATTTTTCTGTTTAATCAGCTGTTTTCCCTTTAAAGATGTTTTGAGTGTTTATTTTTTTTCCTGATTTTGTTGCTTCATATAACAATGTTCTCCAGCACGTAACCCACTTTTTGTTTGTTCCTTTATATAATGTTTTTTGAGCAGGTACCCCCACCTTGTGTAATGGCCGTAAGGGCCTTCAAGGTTTAATAAATGATGATGATGATGACAACACAGGGCACTGAGCACTGTGAGGATCATTTCGCACGGGCTTAATCCAACTCGCATATCCCAAAATATGTGGGTTTGTCCAGTACGGATTAAACGAGGACTTTCTTGCCATAGACATCGTCAGTGAAGAGGCTACTTCCGGAAACACAATGAAAACATAATGCTCAACCGCACGCGTCAATAACCGAATGGCAGCATGGCCGCCAGATGCACACTTTCGGATACTTTTTGCTTAAGGCTTGGATTAGATTTGGGTCTGCGGCTCTTCCATTTGTTACTGAATCTAGTAACTCTAACTGGACCTAGCCTAGTGTCGTGCCCTCAATCCAATCCAATCTAAGGCTTGGACTGGATTTGTCGGCTGTTCCCTTTGCATCGGGTAGCACACTCTACATGAGGTGAGCAGAGCCCGCGCTCTGCCTATTTTTCTGCCCTCCTCCTGTCTTTGCTCAGGGCACTCGATGGCGTTTCCGGCTCATTTTTCCTGCCTGGGCTCGCTTTTTGACAGTATCCCTGACAATTCCCTCATTTTTCCCAGTAATTAACATTTCCCTGACAATTCCCAGTTTTCAGGGTCGCTAGACAATCTAGTTGTACAGTCGACAATCCCAACACAACAGTGATACGTTTCAATGATTAGTTGCCTCCGACAATGGTGGGTTACACCATGTCCCAAATGCCAATAGCCTCTAGCTTGTGTTACCCTGCTGTTTAAGGCAATTTTAGCATGTCTATATCAACTAAATACTAAGAAAGGCCCAGGTGCTAACTGTATTCCCAAAGCATTTTTAACTGTTATGCCAAACGGTGCTTAGACAGTTGTATAGGGAAAATCGTTCCAATGTTTAAAAGTGGAGATCACAACCTCACGGAGAATTATCATCTGATGTCCCTAACCAGCATTGTATACAAGGTTCTTCAACACACAATTTTTGTACCGTGTTGCATAACATCTCGAGTCAAACAATTTCCTCGACAAACGTCAATATGGTTTCCGAACAGGCTTTTCCTGTGAGGCACAACTGCTTGAAGTCATTTGTGATCTTCGTTTTCACTCATAATCATCATCTTCCTCTCTACTGCATGACCAAATTTTTGCGGATTCCCAATCTGTACACATTACAATGATATGTAGCAAAAATCCCAACAATATAAAGCCACACAAAGGCATCTTAACACTCCCAAGAATCCGGCACTATTCACAGTATTCATAGTTCTTAAAAGGAGGGGTACGGGTTCGGTAGACTATCGAGAAACTGTTCTTCGTAACAAAGTGTGGGCCAACACCAGGTAAAGAAAGATTTAGGTTGCAGCTGCACCCAAATTCTGTTGAAAGAACTTGAACAAGGTTTAGGCACACATGTTCAATTAAATTTGCTTACATTCACTAGCAACCTAGCCTTTGCAGATTCAAATGGGTCTGGCCTGTGGCACGCATCAATTAGGAAAAAAACTAATAAAAGCATGGACACTGAAGTCTGTTGCGAAATCCATTCACCCCTGAAACATTGCAACGTTGGACACTCCCTACCAATTCCGGAATTTTCGCATTCTACTTGCGATTTCGGGGTGGCACTTGAAACAAGACACGGGAGTCGTCAGAAGCTGCCGGACACAAGGTGCGGGAAAGTCTAACCTTGGAGCAGGTGACCATCATGCCATTGTTGAAACGAAGGTGCAGCACTGCCTCACAATGGTGAATGAGCGTGTTCACCATCTCCCCTGACTTGACGTCCCAAACCCTGCACAGAAACAAAGGGGAATTTCTTCAGACTGATCCAAACCAGCGGATCGCTGAATATCTTACCGGACAGTCGAGTCACTCGACCCTGAAATTATGACCTTGTCGTCGTACTGCAAGCACAGCACTGATCCCGTGTGACCTGTCAGCACCTGCAGAAAGACAAACCAGAGTGCGTCCCACTGTCCCAAGAAGTGCCACTGCAGAGGGGTGTTTACCTTGACGCACTGAAGCGATGCCCTGTCCCATATCTTGATTGTATTGTCTCGCAACCCGGATACAATTTTGGTGTCATCGTACTGCAAGCAGTACACACCCTTGGAGTTTTCCGAACGGCAGTTGATGCGCTGGAGATTGTGCCTGCCACACCTCCAGTTGTTTTCTATGCTTTCAATGTCTTGGATGATACGTGGGTAAAGACGCCTGCAACAAAATTTAAAAAACAAACAAAAAAACATTGGAGTTTAAGAAAAACCAAGAAAATATGAGCACTGCAATGCAGCTTCAGTGTGACAGTTACTGAAAATGTGCACCGAGGGCTTAGACAACCCATGTTACATGCACGCACATGAAGAAGAGATTTGAACATTATGCATTATGGACATAGCAAAAAAGGGGTACCGTGACATGATACCGTGTGTAATGTCCCGCTCTGGAGGAATGCTTTCCCCTCAGCATGCGGGTGCACTGCGACAAAGCAAGATATGCGAACTTTGTGTCGCCTACTACGTGGTTGTCACTTCACTGCAGTACAGCACCGCACGGTGACAAGCGCACTGAACGACGCCAGCTATCTAGCCAGAACAAACCATGAGCATGAGAAATATTGCAAAACTTCCGAGCACTGTCAATGTTTGATACAGAGATCAAATGGAATATGATGTTATTTGAGGCAATAACAAAAGTTTTGGAAATACATGAAAGCCTACCGTAGCGATCCGGCTGTGTAGTGGGGCCCGGTTTATTATATTTTAGTACTAATAATGTGAAAATAAGTCTTGGTGCAATGTTGGCACAAATTTCTCACATTTTGGCAAAATGTAGCAGGATGTAGCACGAGAAGCGCTTTAGCGCAGTTCGGCATAGCAATCGTATCACTGTGATAATCAGAAGTTCTGAAAATTTGCACAAGCCAACCGTAACGATCTGGCTGTGTAGTAGGGCCTGCGCTATTATATTTCAGAGTTATTCAAATTAAATTAAGTTTTGGTGCAATGTAGCAGGGTAAGCACTTCATGGGGAAAATGGTAAAGCAATCTGATTACTGCAATACCTATCTTGAGTTTAGATACACTAATAGCATGCCAGGAAGGCAGGTATTCAGAAAATGTAGCAAGTTTCGGCAGTTGAAAAAATCGACAGAATACTCCCTTAAAGGGCAACTCCGCTTCATTTTTGACATTTAGAAAACTATGCAGCCCTCTGCAGTATCATATGGGAAGACCCCATGTCAAATATTACGATCCAATTCAGTCTATATATTTAATAAACTGGCCAGCAAACTTTCAAATGAGCCAGGTCGCCGAAATCTGCCAACTCTAGTGTGCGACGTGAGGCGCAATCGTCAGCGCAGTCAATGCGACGGAGTTGGAGCGGCCAACGCTGAGCCACTACGTCAGAGGCATGACTACGTCATCCTCACGTTTTGTTTGTTTTTACTTCTCAGAGCGAAATTGAACGATGACGTCATGAGTTTCTCCTCCCGGTGTAGGCTCAACGGCGTCCACGTGATCACCGTAACGCGGACGCGCTAGTTTGCGCTGCTCTGCGCGCTTATCGGTCTGTTTCTCCGCTCCCCCTCTCCTCTTTCGTCTTCTGCTCTTTCTCCTCTCCCCCAGGCCATCACCGTCCACACCATGCGAAACGACCTGCCCGCGTCGCGTGTCCTGTACCTTGCCCCCACGAACGTCACAAGACCACGTGGTTCGACGTGACGTGGCCATGACTCTGACGACACGAGACGAGACCAATGTTGCCTGACGTAACCGAAGTTTCGGTTTCGGTATCAGCTGATGTTTAAATTAAGATTACACAAATAATATTCCACATTTCGCGAATCCGAAGACGTAGAGCTGTTTAGTAGTGCTTTGTGAAATGTAATCACATGTAAGCCTAAATTTTTCGGAATTGAGCGGAGTTGCACTTTAAGAAAAACCATAAACCTCAATCTAAATTTTTTTTTTTTTTTAAATCTATTTTTGAAATTTGTGTTTTTCGGTTTAGGAACATATTATACACCCTTACACTAAATATGATTACCATACGCCAAACAGTTACGTTGATATAAAATATTTTCAACACGTTGTGAGGCAGCAACAAAGTAAAGGAGTTCAACGTTTGAATGCATTTTTCTCGGTTCCACTTTTTGCTGCAAATTTCATACGAAGGAATGTTTTGTTCGAAGGAAAAATTATTACAATCAAGCTGTTCCTTCCTTCCCTCCCCCCTGCAACAAGTCTGCCCCGGTTCTGACTCCACCGGGGCAGACTTTCACGCAGAACCGGCAAAATGTGGCCCCTCATGTCGCTCACAAAAGTCCACTGTGTGTTCTCTTAGACCTCCCACCCTTCGAATTAGATCACTGAAAGAGCCCTAAAAGATCTTCAAACTAGGGTTGTGCGAATAGTGGATTTTGAGTTTGAATCGAATTCGAAGCGAATGGTGATTTTGGCCGAATATGTTCGAATCGAATAACGAATACTTGCCGTTCAGAAAACTTGGCCGCAAAGTGGCGTGCAAGATAATTATTGCATACGTGCAATTAAGTAGACTGATTTGTGAGAATGAGAAAACAATTTGTTCAAGTATGACTTATTTATTGGAAGACAAACATTAAAAAACCTAAATGGGTTTACGGAGTTAAAAAATGATGGAAAAAAGAGGTGAACTAAAACTGCGTCTGTTCAGTATATATTGCACACTCTACTATTCTAACAGGTTGCAGTTTCCATCGAGAGCCGAGTTCGATCAGTTCTCGTGAAGAAAAAGAAGTTGCTCGACATGCTCCGGAAGCAGGTGCTCCCTCCTGGTCGTCACAATATTGCCTGCGGTTGAGAACACCCTTTCACTGGCCGCCTGGGTAGCTGGAATGGACAGATACTTCTGCGCCACTGTAGCCACAGCAGGGTAAAGCTGGATGCCCAGGGTCGACCACCACAGGAGGGGATCCTCTGAACTGCCAAGCAGTGGGGTTTTCAGATACTCATTCACTTGCTTCTGGCATTGGGATACGCCAGCCGACTGCCGTGTTTCTTCCGAAGCCATTTTGACTTTAGAGAATGCAGTCCACACAGAGTATGCTTCTTCTGTGGTGCTTGCAGTACTTCCATGCTCTCTGGTTTCCGCTGTTCCAGTTGAGTGCAGTTTCTCAACTTCCGAAAGAAGCAGGCTACTCGCCCACAACTTTTGGCTTGGTGTGGACTCTGCGGAGTGAAAGACTGCCTTGTAACGAGGATCGACCAGTGTTGCCAGTACCAATAGCGGAGACATCTTCACATCCACGAACCTGGTCTTGAGACTTTGCAGCAGGCTGATTGCAAAGGAAGCTACTTCATTGGCTTCTGAAATGTACTCTTTCAGGGTAATCTCAGTGCACTCCAGCAGAGGAATCACCTGCGAGAGTGTTGGGTATTTGGTCGCAGAGAGTTTCGTTGTTGCTTGTTGAATGGGCTGAAGTACACTGACTAGCCCAGCCATTAGCTTCCACTCCGCAGATGACAGGTTTTCCACACTGTCCGACGCAGAAAGTTCTGCAGAGATGGCAGTGCGAAGCTCAAGGAGCCTGGACATCATGGCATGTTCGCTATTCCACCTCGTAGGCACATCTTGCATGACTTCGAGAGGCTCCATCTGCATATTTCTTTGCATGTCTTGGAGTCGGGCACGTGCTCGGGTGCTTCTTTTGTAGTGGCCGACTATTGAACGTGCCTTTGCACACAGTTGAAAGCATTGAGGTACATGCTTCTTTGCATCAGTGATGCAGAGCTGTAGAGTGTGGGCAAAACACTGAACCCTGTGCCACTGTGAATGTTCCACAGCAGCGACGAAGTTCCTCCCATTGTCAGTGACAATATAGGTTGGCAAATCTTCTGGAAGTTCCCAATCCTTTATCACGTTCTGCAGAAACCGGCGAATGTTTTCTGCAGTGCAGTCTTCGGTCATTTGACCACATGTGAGCGTGTAGATGTGCTGCACAAACTTCTTGTCCATTATGTGGCACGTCACACTTGCGTAGCTCTGACAAGCGCGCGAGGTCCAGCTGTCGGTGGTCAAACAGTAGCACTCGACTCCAGCATCAAAGATTGATCGGAGGGCTTTCATCACTTCAGCCTTCTTCGCGGCGTACAAATCGTTGAATCACCGACCTCGCGAACGTGGTCCTTGAAGGCACGCTATACTCGGGAATAACGCACCTCAGCATTTCGACAAAGCCATTTTCCTCGACGACACTGTAGGAGTGCAAGCCGCCCGCGATGAAAGCTGCAATCTTCTGAGTCACCTGTCTCGCCTTCGGTGCAGTCGATTTCATTGTCGGCCGAAAATGTGATGACACTGACGGCTGCGGCGTAGACTGCCCGGCAGACTTCTTTTGTTTCGCACGTGCAGCGCGTTCTTCTTCGTAGGCCCCATACAAGCTCGGATGCTTTTTCAGATGGTTTGAAAGGGTTGTTGTTGTTCCAGTTGGCGTCTTCAGTAACTTTTTGCATTGTTCACACCGGGCTTCGTTTTTCGAGGGAAGTTTAGAAAAATACTTCCAAACTGGATTTTTCACGCTGTTCGAGTCCATCTTGCCGACCGACCGAGCTTCCGCCATTTCGACAATGTCGATGTCATTCACTCGTCTTGTCGTTGTAATAATATAATATTCTTTCGGAATATTATAGTAGTTTAAATGTTTTGAAAAGATGTTTATGAGTTTTCTCGCAAACAAAAGTTTCTGAACAATTATGCAGGTTGTGAGACATTTTAAAGGTATTTATTTTTATCCGAAACTTGTTTTCTAACTTTGTTTCTGGACGCGGCGGTGGTAAGAAAAGAGTGCTGGCAACCAGGGCGCCAAGATTGACAAAGATGGCGCCGGCGTCTCTGGAGCTCGTTGCTCGGTTTCATTTGCCCCTTATTAAACAAAGTTGATGAAGTGACTGCGATGAATATATTTGAAAGGTCTCACCATTATATTTATACCGTTTTCTCGAACGTGTGAGTATAGTTCTGAATCTAGAAATTGTTCCTTACCGATTTTAGACACTAAAAAAACTCGCGACCGCGAGTTTTCCAACACTTCGAAAAGCACGAATATTACAACTGCTCTCGAAGCGAATATCGAATCATGTAATATTCGAAACTACTATTCGAAAAATCGAATATTCGCACAACACTACTTCAAACCCTAATATGAAGCATCGTCTGCTCACAGGGATAGGCGGCAAACACGGAGGAGAGCGGTTGATCGTGGGACGCGGGCCAACACGACACTTCAAGCCGGGACAGTTCAGAGGCGTGAGAGAAACTCGAGTTGCAGGACGACTCAATCTTTGATGCCACTGTACCGGCGCGGATCACGCGGGAACTTCAAATTCGGCTTTTGGAAATTGTTTTTTTACTTCACCAATGCTGAGTTCCCAAGTTTCAAATTTTGTGGGTAAAAGCTAGGCATCCTTTTCGATCATTTCGGATAATAAAAAAAAATGATTTTGACCTGTCAGTGTTACTTTAAACATGAGCAGAAATCAAAACCAAAACTTCGGCTCCGTCGGGCACCATTGGCCTTAGGCGGCTAAAAACATGGCTACCATGTGGTATGAGATGTCATGTGATCCTCTACGCAACTACGGGTGGGATCAAGGCGGGCCACCGTAAAGGCGGGCATGTGCTAAGCACAAGTGTCGTCTGCACCGCAGCCTTCACCACGTTTTCGTGCCTATGACAATCGACGACATCTACACAACTGCGGCATCAGTCTGCGCACATAGTGTGAATGAAACTCTGAGAGACAATCACCAACGGTGAGACGACAACGGCGGTTGTGACGCGGGAGATGGCAGTAACAGCGGGACGGCTCCCAAGAAGCGCGCTGTGCAGGCGCGTTACGTCAACCACGTGGACACCGCTAAGCGCCGAGAGGAAACGTTGCTAGTGCCACCCGTTATGCTCGCCCGAAGAAGTAAAAACTAACGAAAAGGGGAAATGTTGATGTTTAGCTCAATGTTGGCGACACCAATGCCATAGCCTTGACAGCGCTGTTGATTGCACCTTGATTCGCCCGCTTGAGTGGGCAAATTTCAGCAACTTGGAGCGTTCCAAAGTTTGTTGGACTGTTTAAGGAACATTTGGACAGAACTAGGTCATAATATTTGACGTGTGGCCTTTCTCGGTGATACTTATGAGGATTGTATATATGCATTTTCAAAAACAAAAATGAAGCGGGGTTTCCCTCTAAGAGTTTTTCAATGATTTTATCCGGGCATTAGTTCTCCTCGAACTGCTTCAGGCATCGCAACAGCACTGTCACCTCCGCTGTACTCAACTTCGGTCCGACGCAGCCGTAGGATGTTTCGCATCTCTGCAGTCATTGGTGTTTCCTGATGTGCCTCTCCGACGCCACTTCGTGTTTACCTTGGCCGCATACAAGGCGTACGATTGGAGCATCCGTGGAAGGAAGCACCAACGGGAATGTCCACATAGACAAGCGCGAACGAATTGAAGTCATCCTCGGTGGCTAATGAGCAACGTGTCCGCACACACTCCTGTAGAAATAGCTGCACCTCTGGAAATTATGCACTGGCTCGACAAGCATGTGTGCGGGAGAAAATCCAACGTGCGTGCAAAGGCATTGACAATTTTTCATCTTTGAGTCACGGATGTGATTTCTCTTGCATGAGAAACTCTCCTCGAACCAGTCCACTATGTCTTGCTTGTTCTGCAAGATGGTCGACAGTGTCGAACAGTCGATGCCGGAACATTAAATTCCTTGGCTATTTCAGACTAGGGCCGGCCACATTTTTAAACCTCGCAGATCGAAGAGACTTTTGGTGAACACTCCCATATGACGCACGTATACGCCGCAGGCACGCAAGATGCGGGGCATGGCGGCGCGGGCTCCTTCACTTTCTTCACTTGATTCCGACAAGATCATGACCATGTTGGCAGTGGGCACGGCAGTCTGGTCAGTGCATCGGCAAGGGTCTCTGTATGCCCCTGTGTAGGCTTGCATTGCATGCTTTCGACACATCAACCTTCGTAATAAGCGTGGTCGGTAGCCGATACACTTAGAATAATCCGGTTCAAAATGCATGCATTTCGGTCAGGACCACGTTGAACTTCAATAAAAACAATAATTTGAAAAAAGTGATTTCATTATAACGAGCGACTAGTTTATTTCCCTCTATCCGGGTTCGTTTGAACGGGTTTAACTGTAGCATAGACCCAAATGCCACACAACAGAGCCTGAACCATGACCACAAATACGACTTGAAGGCCGGCGACCAGCTCGCGCTTTCCACTTTTTCCTCGCTTCCTCCTCTCCCTCTTAACCTTTCCACCGTTGCCTGTTTGCTCCTCCCCCTCCCCTTCTCGACCCCTACCTGAGCTCCGCTAAACCCACGGCGGATAAGCCATAGACTCCAACTAGAAAACTAGAAAAAAAAAAGGGGGTTAGGCTAAAAAAGAGCAACCCCAACATGAATGACAAGCGGCCTTGAGTCCGCGAGTTACAACGCCGTTGACATCAGTGCAGGTTTTCAGTCAGCGTGCCGTGCACTGCTATTTCTTTATATGTTTGCATTACGTCTTTTGGGGTTGTTTTTTGTTTTGTTTTTTTTTCAATGTTGCTAATTACGACTGTAAGCGATTCTTAAATTTTATATGCTTCATTTTATTTCTTTTTTTTTTTTTTTAGCTTACGAGATATTTACGATTTTAGAAAACATCGTCTGCGCATGCGCAGCCCCATGCAGATGATGGTTCGAAAGTTGTGAGTATGAAAATAAGTGATTGCGTGTTCGAGCCAAATAAGCCACAGCCTCGTGAGAAGAGGAGATAGATCCTGCTTCCTAGATGCAGTGACCAGCGAGAAATCGAGTTCTCCCACCATATCCTTGTACAAATTGTGGCTTATCGGCAGCTTATCTTTCGCCCTGAAGTTCGCACAAAGACGCTTCTTCACTCTCCCTTCCTTGTGGCCCGCACATTTTCATACCAATGCATTCCAATCCATGCTTCCAGCAGGAGGCAGTAGTTATTTTAAAAAAACACCTCAATTCATGTAGATTAAAAAATGCAGTGATCAAAAAAGCACCCGGCGAAGATGCACCGCGCAGAGCGAGACAAACTCGGTTCTCGTATCCTGGTCCTGAAAGGTTCCTTTGCTAACACCTTCAGCGCACAGACTGTGATGCATCCATTGAGGGGGCATTCATTTTGCAGGCTTGTATCCCCATTCACGTGCTTGCACAATAGACGCTCAATTGCTTGACCATGAACCACCCCACCATCCGAACAGTGCGCACGGACCCATGCCCGCCTTTTTTAGTCCCTTTTTTCATCCTTCGCTTCCCTCACTCGAAGACGTGGAGCGGAGGGAAGCCTCACAGAATCTCGAATTCTCAAGGGCACCGTACTGTTACGGCGTGAAGTGGCAGGGGCAGTGACAGCTAGCCTGAATGGGAAGACAACATTCCTGTAGAATGGTTCAGATCCACGCCTTTCCTGCCGAGCAGCGTCGTTCCAAAGATGGCACTGCACTCCGTTTATTCATGGGATTTGTGTACCTCAAACAGCAAAGAATGAACCCCTTCTGTGCATCCCGTGCAATCAATAATTGTAAAAGTAAAAAAAATTACCGTCAGCTATTTACAATTACTGTAAAGTTCCAAAAGAACGCCCAGCCAAAATGAAGAGATAAATGGTGAAAAACATGGGGTGGGCTATCGTTGGGGATGCCACAGCAAAACTACCAAAACGCGATGCGGAAACTGGTACTCCAGATCGCGGACACCACAAATTCGCGTTTCACGGTGCGATGAACACATGGGAATTCGCTACAAACTCCTGTGTCACGGGAAAGGATACAGCAGGTTGCGGACGCAACAGATTTGCGTTTTACCACGTGAAGGACTCGCGGAAACACGCCGAGAACTCGCATCTCATAGGAACGAATACCACAAATCGTGGACGCAGCAGATTCAAGTTTTATGGTGCAATAAACATGCGGGAACCCGCTACAAACTTGCCTGACACGGGAAATGATATCGCATACGCAGGTCGTGGACCAAAACGCGGGAGTCTGTTACAAACCCTCATGTCAAAGGAACGGATACCACAGATCGCAGACGTAGCAGATTTGTGTTTTACGATGCAATATAGACGCGGGAACAACTCGCGTGTTACGGGAGCCGATATCATGCGCGCAGATCGCGGACAAGAACGTGGGAACCCGCTATGAACTCGCATCAGATGTACCGGTACAGCAGATTGCGCGGCGAATGCGATGCCCGCCGGACATTACGTGACATCCGACGGGAATAGGGGGAGGGCGATGCTTCAAAGTTTTTATGTCACAGTTATTTAGCCAGAAAAACGGGATGGGCGATCTCTCGGGGTCGGGCGTTCTCTCGGAACTTTACGGTAGTACATGATAACAAATAAAAATACTTTTGAATGGTGCATGCAGAATGTTTGGAGGGCACGACTGCAAAGCCACCCCCGAGCAAGCTCCTCGAGTGGTGCCTCCAGAACGAGCCTCACCTGTAGAACATGTGGTCTGGATGCGGCTCACCCGGCGGCGGCTTGAACAGGTACTGCATCCAGCACCTGCGCTCGGCCAGGCCACGCCACAGAGGGTCCGTCGACACGCGCCGCTCCATCAGTTTGCGCCACAAGCCACCCTCTGCCACCACTCGCCGCCACTCCCTGTCAGCCAAATGAAAGCATCAAATTGTGATCAAGAGAAAAAAGAAAAAAAAAATCAGCAGAACCCATCCTTTGGGAATGATTATCTACGTTAATGCGAATAGCATCAAACGGTGCGGAGTTATGCGCGTTCGTCAGGTGGCCGGCACACTCTAGATACGCCAGCCCACTCTTGAGGCGATTCTAAATTTGTTGACACTTTCACAGCCCTGCGCACGATCTCCGCAGCCCAGCATGTGCGTTTGTGTCACTTAGGAAGGCGAGCAAAGCACGCGCCATACGCACAAACACTCAAAATGGTACCGACCAGACTTTCTGGCGTCTCAGCTAGTCTCAACCAACGGTACTCTAAACGGTTGTTTATATCTTTACCATAGGATGCGCTTGCCAGCGCTGTCAGCAGCTAGCCGCGCGCGCGCGCTCCATGCACGAGGGCTCATTCCGCTCTCGCGAGGCTGAGCACGGCCGCTACATCACCCTCTCCCGAGCGCGGGAGGGTGAGCTAGCGGCCGTGCTCAGCCTCACGAGAGCGGAATGAGCCCTCGTGCATGGAACGCGCGCAGCCGAGTAGCTGTGACAGCGCTGTAAAGCGCGTCCTATGGTAAAGATATAAACAACCGTTTAAAGTGCGTTGAATGACTGCCTTCATAGCTCTGTGGTTAGCGCGTCTGCCTGCTGATCAAAGGGTCAACGGTTCGAATCCCAGCCGGCGCCGGTCTTTTTATTTATTTATCGACCCGCGGCGTAAGAGGTTAGATAGCCAGATAGATAGATAGATAGATACATAGGCGAAAAGTGCGTGAAGTATCCAAAGAATGCTATTCGCATTAAAAATCACTAATTTAATGCACACGAACAGCGCAAAGCAAGTCATGATCGGTCCTTCTTAGCAAGCCCTCCCTAGGGTAGGCAACCTGTAAAGAATGTACTCCTGGCACGACGTGCCGCTTCATTGGACAACGGTGGCTTCTGGGAATGCTCGATGTCACTCTATGCAAGCACCTGCTCTCGTGCAGGTTTCAAAGACTAACAATGAGCGGTGCCTGTCCAAACAGGTCAGCACTCGTCTCATACAACCAATCCATTGAAACTACTACATGGACACTCACCTGCACACTGCCTCGGCTGCACATAGGCTGCGAGCGTCCAGGTAAGACAAAATGGCCTCCGCCACATGGTCAAGACTGAAAAGAGCAAATAACTTAGTCACTTCCACAGCCCGATTCATCCGACATTCAGGCACAAGTAAGGAAACGCTTGAAGTTCTCGGGCCATTCCCAGACAACACATTTTTTGAGTTGAACAGAAGCAACGCAGATGGTTACACCGGAGCTACTGCCCCAAAGATGACACTTTTTTATCCAATGACACAATCTGTGACCCAGTTGAGCACAAGAAAAACAATTTTGGAGGGCGTTCTCTCAAAATACTGTTGGCAACTCCAACGACGTGCATGTAATCCCCTTTCATCTACTTTGCATGTCAGTCGCCCGGCCACGTCAGTTTTCTCTGTATACACATAGATAGGCAGTAGCTCCCCGTTTCCCTCGTTCACGTCTCTACCGCTAAATGGCGTCATCTCTGCTGGAGTTGCGAATACAATAGGTCACGAGGACCCCCAGACGCTGCAGCCCAATCGGAGCAAGAAAATTAATTGATATTTATGCTTATTAACAACATCACAAAAATCTCCAAGGCTGATTTAACATGGAGCAACCTTTCCTCCATTCAGCCTTGCAACTTGGGTCTCCCACGTTTACATGCGACAACCGTTAAAACGGCAATATGCTATGTTTTGTCATCATTATCATTCAAAATGTTGTTCTCTTGCACTATATGAACATAAACTCATTTAGTAATAACAAATTTTTACATCTTTTTTTTAAATTAAATTGTGAATACTAACAAATTCCCCTGGAATCTCTAGCCTAAGAAAATGATCTACATGAAACCAGAACAAAGTCAAACACGGTCTTTAGTTATCACTATTACAACCAGCACGGGGAGGTCACGTCAAAATATTCCATCCCCAATTGGTGCTTTTCACATCAAACGTTCCAGAGTTGCACCAACCAAGTTGTCGGTTACAATCCAGATCTGTCCCAGCAATTCGGGTTCCACTGAAAACTTGCCAGCAACGCCGAAATACATTAATTTTTTGCACCATCTATCAAAAATAAGAGGCAACCGCCCTACCGCTCGATTAAGAAAAGGCCAAGGAAACTACAGCCCAGGGCCCCATATCTGAGAGTAAATGTAACGGAACCTTGAACATATATGCGCTGCAAAAAGTAGCACCAAGTTTGTTCAGTTCCAGCAATATTGTAGGGGCTTCAAAAACACGACCGTTCCACTGCTCTGGGAGGCCTCCTTCACATGAGGTAGTTCATGTTTGCTGAAGAGTTGTCGCGGTGCCTTTTGTGGTTTTCTGGCAATCACCGCTAGCTACAGTGGCACCACAAAAAGTCCCCTTGTCTGATCAGGAGCAAGCCCCGATGAAAGGAAAGCTTGAGATTCTCTTCAAGAAACACAAGATGAGGGTTTGTCGAGCATCCATAGTGCTGGGCGTTCAAATGAAAAATAAACTATTACTTGTTTATTTAGTTATCGGGCTTGTATTGTTAATACACAGGCCTCCAAAGACCTTCAATCTTCGCCTGGAAAAAAGAAAAAACACCTCTAAGGTGATGCCGCTTGCAATGCTGGCTTGCCGCCCCGGCTACCGGCGCGCATCGGCAGACGCCATCTTTGCCGCAGGATCCTCCGGTTAAAGTTTTTCCTAGTTAGGACCAGATGCGTACTAAACAACCTCCCATTTTACCACAGCAGAAAAATATGCCCTAATTCACAAGGAATCACATGTGGCTCTTATCTGCAGTGTATGTGGTACTTTTCTTCTTTATTTTTAATTAAAAATAGGTGATTAGGAGAAAGACATTTAGGCACTCTTCCCCGAAGTATTTTTTCGCTGTAGTCTGATATATGTTAATAGAAACTAACAAGGTAAAATCAAAACCACAAAACCAGGTTCGAGGCACTTAGATGCCACAGTGCAAGGAAGTCACAAGGAGCAACTGTCTGCTTCCATATGCTTGATGTTTCTGTAGATGCACATTTTTGTCATGCCAGTAGTCATAGAAATTATGCTTCACGGATTCTATTACTTCTGATTACGAATATGTGCCTCAGACGGCCTACACTTTTGAAAATATTTTGTGCACTACGTCGTAAGCGCATGTGGTAAAGGAAAAGAGGGTGGGAGCACCGCCGAACACCCGATTGGTGGTTTCTGTGCAAAACAAAAATTAAATTTCAAACCATAATTATTTTTTTTTCTGGCTTATTGAGATTTTGTACATTGTGTTGGTGCAAGAAACTTCGCAAGCATAAATATGTGGTCAGTGTCCTCTAACCCATTCAGCAGCAGAGCCAACTGTTTCAGAAAGAACCCACTCCATTATTCTTCATTCCTTAAGTCGGAGTGAACTGCATCGGTTCGACAACTCGACAAACTAGCGGAATGCAGGCATACGGCAGAACCAACAATGGAATGCTCCCCCGTGCGTCTGGGAGGGAAGGCCACACACCCTTTCTTGGGCAGCAAGGAGATGAAGTCTCGCTGCAACATGGGCCTGAGGAAGGTGCTGATGCGGGAGTGCTGGCAGTGCGACATGCGCGAGAGCAACGCCTCGACAAACTGCGTCTGCACCTCCTCGGGCCAGGTGTCGAAGGTGACCAGGCAGCGCTCGCGGTCAGCCAGGGAAGCTGGGTGTCCACCTGTACCACCACACTGCTTCGTAGATTCACATAGTTGCGTGGCCTGCAAGCACAAGCATGCATCCATGAGTGTTCAATGCTCCTCCAGACAATGAGCAAGACAGTCACCTTAGAGTCCACTCGAGAGGACTTCTCTTCATGGTGCCTTACAAATTTACTTCACTAGGACATTCTGAAGACTGCACCCGAAGTGGCTGCAGGCCCGCATTGAAGCACCTCTCCCACTCCAGAACTGCCAAAAGATAACCCAGCTTCCATTACCTCGAAAGATTCCTCCCTGAACACGTGACCCTCCATATGTGGGAGTGCTTTTTCGTGAAGAAGCTAGTGCTCGCAAATGACAACTGACACCTGTTCCACACTTCCTAAATGTAGAGTTGATTCTGAACACTGGTAGCCAACATGTAAAAACATTGTATCATAGTCCCAACACGTCGCATCACCGTCGGTAAGCTAATTCCTTATTTTTGTCCTGGAAACGTACAACAGATTTCTAAAACAAATTGGCACTTTGCATTTGTTGAAGTTTGATTGCAGTGCCAGTCATGTGCCACTTAAGCCATCCCTGTGCAACTTAAGCCATCCCTGATTAATCACAAACAGAGCAACACTTACGTGAGTATATTAATGACTGCTACCCCACCCACCCACACCTATAAAGATGAAATACTAACACCGTTATAAGGTCTCCTCAAAAAGCCAATTAGATATGTTGGTTCACTTTCTGAACAAGGAAGCAAAAAAGAAGAGAAAGGAAGGAGAAGGCAGAGGACAGACTCTGGTCTCGTCTCTGTATACCATTACAAGAGGTCAGTTAACCAGTCCTGCTTCATTCCTGTGGACAGCTGTTATCTTCAAAGTTATTCCCCCTGGCTGGAAATGGAGGCAAGCATGGGCCAGGAAATGCCTAAACCCTTGCGTGTGTATTTACTTTAATAGAATCTTCCTGTTCCTCAATAAAGCAGTCAGTACCAACTACTGATGCTGTCACAGTGTGTGCAACAATGCTCACAAAACAATAATTTAATTATTATTATTACAAAGAGCAAAGTTCCAAAATGGCCACACTCAGTTACAGTTCAATGTTCCAACCCATAAAACATGGATATTTTTTTTTAAAGCGACTTTAGTAAGCAGTCTGTTTTAGATATATACACGCCCATGAAATAAATCCCCAAATTCATTAAAAACGCGTCAAGTAATGCAGTCAGCAAACACAAATAGCTAATCAAAAAAAAATACTTATACGAACAATGTTAGAAATTGCTGAAAAAGACCACAGGCGATTAACTTTTAATAAAGGGAACAGAAAAAGAAGTCCAATAGCAGTCACGAAAAAAGTAGTTGACTTTTTTACCACTTTGCAGTCCGTACTCGCAGATAAACCATTTTCTGGTCGGCACCAAGGCCAACATAACAAGCGCGGTTGAGCAAATAACCACCGCCTCAGATGTAGAGCCTTTAATGTGTACTATGTTCTTCGAGAAGCACCATACTATAGTCAATAATGCTATTTAAATTAACGAGAAAAACTAGCCGAGGCACGGCGGGTTGAAAATCGCGATCGATTATCGCAGGTAGTTACCAGCCATGCGCATTTCATCGTCCAGTCGCCGTAAAAAGAGCGCAGGCATTGCTCCAAAATGAGCCCCGATAATGGAGCTGCCTCACAGAAATGGGTCTGCAAATAGGTTGAGCAAGTTCGAACTCAATCAATGTTCAGCTTCACTACACTTCACTAGCTGCGCATGCTTTGATCGGTAACCCGAGTTGTAAAGTGATCGACCCTCTCTACTTACATCCATGCAGCTTGTCCGCAATTGCGCAAATGTTTTTAACGCTCCGCTATCAAATGCAACTCAGTTTGCCATCGAGAGCACTAGCACGGTCCTTCAGCAAAAGCAAGATATGACGAAAAACGCAAACAATATGCGAAAAAAAAAAAAAAAAAAACCAGGCCGGATCACCGAACCGCAGCTGACAGGATACACAGGCCAAAAGCTCTTCTGTACATTGAGAACTAATAGGAAACTGAGTTTACAAGACTCCAGGTTAGACGCGCTGCTCGTGCTCCGGACTGTAGACTACTTGCGATCCGAGAACTTTGCAGGCCCAACCCAAGCAATCGCAAAGCAAGGAGGCACCCATCCCTTTAGGCCTAACCACCGCTGTTCAGTCACATCAGTTGACCACCGATTTACGCTAAATTTACGCCACAGTAGCACAATGGTAATGGAAACACACGCAGAAAAACCACGTCACGAGCAATATGGTTGCATAACTAAATCTAGAACTTACATAACACTTTTTCTGCCGCGAATGCCAAGCGGCAGACAGGAAACTTTTTTGAGGACAGACCGACTTACCTACCTAAGCAAAAAAAAACTTTTTTTTTTTTTTAGCAGGAATTGAATGTTGTAGCTTCTTGCACAACTACTGAAATGTGCTTCCACGACTACACAACGGACATCATAATAATTCGTGACGCATTAATGGCTTCATAACACTTTACGGCCCGACACACAAAAAAAAAGACAACAAACCGGTTTACCTTGCGGCTTTGCCCAAAATGTGTTAGCCGAAGTTCACGAATTAGCACAGGCAAGTTTTGGTCACCGGGAACCGAACTACGAATAATGGCACAGCACAGACTGTTCATATACACCACCAATGCCGACAAGCACAATTAAATCCCAGATTGCTGTTAGGCCTAGAAGGTTGGTAATGCCGAGCTCGCCACCGTCTCGCCCATCATAATATTGCGACCACCCGTTCACAACTCACCCGGGAGGAACTTTCAGAGCACACACTTCGCACACTGATGCCCGCAATTAACGCCAGCGTGACCGTCATCAAGCGCACAATGAAGCAGCAAACGTTGATACCAACCTGAGTCGGGACATTTTTCTCTTCCGATAATGTTGTATCCATTATCTCCCCCACAACTCCCAACTGCAGGAGTGTAGAGATCGGAATTCTAGCACAGTCACGGGCTACCCCCAGTTATTTCCCCCTCTAAACACAACAATACAGCCCCTCGCACAAAGACGGAAGTATGAAACGTGGTGAAACAACGGAAATAGCGGCCTCTGGCGGTTCCTTTTGGGATGCGCTGCTAAAGGCGCGTCTCTGGGTCCCAGAAACGCACGCGGCGGCGAATGAGCACAGGGGTCACGGTGGTAGCCCGACCAGTTGTTGCCGCGTCCCGGATTCACCAAGGCGGTCGCTTTACGGGTCAGCTCACGGCGCAAAATTTGAAACTCGGCTGCGCACCTCCGTCCCTCCGTATGGCGGCGGCACCATCAACCCACGCTCCACACCCCTCGCTACTCCAGCCGCATGGGAAGCGAGCGCGTCCGTACACTGCAGGCTTTCCCGAAACACGAACGAACGCGACGTAACACGATTTTTTCTCGGAAGGCACACAGAATGACCAGAAGGTCATCAAACGTTTTCCACTACATATTTAAGCTACTTTCTTGAAAGCGACCAAACAAATGCCAGGTCATACCGAAGGAACCGTGGCAAACAGAAGATGCCTAAATGTATAAAAAGTTACATAACGCAGGAGCAAGTTTTATCTTTGAATAAAATGTTGCAGTGGATGTGGCCAAGAATAAACTCCCCACATCACAAGCTTCTACTTACAGCAGCGTTGTTCTTGAAGAGGTTTCCCACCCTCCACCCGCCATTTCTTTTTAAAAGAGTGGCAGCTTGTACTGGAAACAGCACACATAGTGGCTACAGTGGATCCAGCACTGTAAAACCAGCTGAAGAAATCAGTGCCTGCACATAGCAAGTTCAAACTTTCACTAAATGTGCATTAGGGTGGTGAAGCCTAGCTGCTGAAATTTTAAGCCATAGCTCCCTTTCTGTGCAAAATGAGACCAACAAACTTGCCAAAGTCGACAATGGATGGGTTTGCAGATGACAAAGTTGGCAATGCCTGAAATGTGTGGTGCCATAGGTGCAGCGAGCAGACGACACATACTATGATCTGCTCGATGCGTCTATTGGGAGATGGCACCATGCATCACAAGAATCGGGGAGGCACTCACTTGATTGAATGACGTTTGAGCGAACGCCCACGTTTCACCGAATGACACTTTAGCGAATAGTCGGACGCCGCGAAGCGGCGCTTCCGAGTGGGCCAAATCGGTTCACATTTTTGTAATGAGCCGACGCAGACTGTCGCCGCGAAGCGGCGTAAGCGCAGCGCGGCGGATGGGTTAACGCGCGCCCCCGTTATTCGCTAAAACGTCAATTCGCTCAAATGTCGCTGTTCGCTAAAATGTCATTCGCTCATGTGATATGGACCCCAAGAATCGGTAGTCAGCGAACCTGTCTGCCGTTCACCCTGACAAGTTTGTTGGTGGCACTTTTCACAAAAAAGGAGCTATGCCTTAAAATATCACCAGTTAAGATGCACCACCTCAATGCCCATTCAGTCAAAGTTTGAGCATTCTCTGTGCAGGCACCAATATTTCAGGCTCGTTTCACACAGTGAAGCAGCAACCATGTAACAGCTAAAACATGATAATGCAAAAAAATGAATACAAAGCAATATTCAATGCCAAAAATTAAAAAACATTTTTTTTTTTTTTTCCAATGCCACAATAAATTTTGTTGGAACATCCAAGGCTAGCTTTGTCCGAATGAGAACAAGCTCTTGAAGGATGCTCACTTGATCCTCCGCTGTTCACAATGCACAAGTGACTAGTCTCAAGAATATTTACATCAGTTTATTTTTATGTACACTTCTGAGTAAAAAAATATCAGCACATGCTCCTTGGAATGAAAAGTTTTTGCAACAAAAACCGAACTACACAAATTTAATGCCTCTTTAAGAGGGTCATAACTGGTCAATTCAAATAAATACCTCACTATCATTTGTCGACCTCGACATGCAACCTTTATATACACATTCATTTCAGGCGAATACTTAAATACTCTCAACACAATATGAGAAACCTACAGTCCCAGTGCTCCATTTCCCCTTTCATTTTCCAAAGAAAACAAAAATCATGTACACAATCAAGAGGAACAGTCACATATAAACACTGCCAGCAGCAGCATACATCTACGACCAAAATCTCTCCCACAAAAGAAATGTCATTTAGTTCCTCAGGACCTTTGCAAAGACAAAACTATTGAAGCAAAAAAAGCTCAGTACATTCAATTCAATGTACAAGCAAGACACTCAAGCCCAAAAGCAACAGAAGCTTGGACAGGTCGGAGCTTGTGTTAAAAAGGGGAAAAAAAACAGAAAAGCTGGCTCTAAAACAAACACCATTCAAACCATTCGAAGCAGCAACAGAGGCAGCTTCACAAGATGCAGTGCTATGTCATCATATCCAAGGAGGCAGGACCTTTCAGAGAGTCGTTGATGTCCCTCCGGAAGACTGACAAGTTTTGGGTGAACCTGCAATGCAAGGAAGGTCAAGTCAGTCACCACACTATGATGCTATACCTCGTTCAAAACGCACTGAACAAGACGAGGAGAATGGCAATCCGCTTTACAAAAGCAAAAGCCAGTGATTGTGCCCAGGTAATTAACTTCCAGGGCATTCCATAGGAAAAAAAAAAGAATTCCGAGGACACCTAAGCACTTTTTACGAGTTGAGAATGCGAAAGCATGAATGTCGTTCTTCCGCTCCCTTAGTTTGTCTGCGGTGTACTGGCATGGACGGCCACGTTTCACTACTGCCGAGGTTGCTGAGCGCGCGCTCACGTGAAGCAGTTGCACCTTTCATACCTTTCATGAGAAGAAAGGTGCAGCAGCACCTTTCTTCTCATAAAATAGTCTTTCATAAATAAATATCCTTCACAAAGCACGCTACAGCGTTACTGAGACCAAAATTACCGTCCAACATCTAGGAAAAAGAAAACCCGGCACTTAGAGGTTTAACAGCCTCGAAGCTTGTCAACCATCTCATTACAAGCATGCCAAGAAGGGGAGGGGCTCCCATTCAGTAAATGGATGCAGGTAAAAAGATCTTTGAACTGTGAATCCACTGCACGTCCCATCAAATCGTCCACCCCACCAATTTTGTGTGTCAGCAGACTTCTCTCGACACTTTCCACCCATGTAGAAGAGCCGCCCCCAGCAGGCCTCTCAGAACCAGCAGCAGAGCAAGAACAGGGACCCACCTGTCCCTGTTCTTGGTGAGCAGGTTGCGCTCAATACCGTCCATGAGTGAGTCGAACCACTGTGACATGGTGGCTTGCTTGTCTACTGGCTGGCTGCCCACCAGGCTTTGACGCAGCTGGCCAAAGTATTCCTCGTTGAGCAGGATAAGGCCCAGCAGGGGCCTCGACATGGACCACTGG
Organism: Ixodes ricinus; assembly: GCA_037355805.1. Taxonomy (NCBI): domain Eukaryota; kingdom Metazoa; phylum Arthropoda; class Arachnida; order Ixodida; family Ixodidae; genus Ixodes; species Ixodes ricinus. The sequence goes on from JAZHYW010029569.1 coordinate 46,441, forward strand.
TTGCGGCAGTCCTCAAACATGATGATGTTCAGGATCGTCGACAGCATCTGCAGCCACCCCACCCGTTCAGTCAACCAAGCATGCCCGCCAAAATGGACAGGCACTGCTTGAGCACTATCTCAACTAGGAGACCTCGCAAGAACACCAGCTAATCTGTGTGGGTAAAAATATAGTCTTCCTAGGCTCTATTTGACACCCCAAACATAATCATCAACCAGGCTAAAAGAGTGACGATAAACAACATTGAACAATATCCGGTACTATTCTCATGGACTCAATAGTAAATTTAAAAATCCAAACAATTGGAACACCTGCAGGGGACATACTAGACTTCCGAGGGCAGAGAAAGCAGAGGCAATAATGCCTCTAGACTTAATTACGATTTCTAAGAGCAAGTTTGCGAAATAAAATTGAAATTCCCAAATCTCTCCCACCCTCAAAAAAATAAAAAAATAAAGGCTTCCACGGGACCCAACAGGAGTTCAACCTTCCATTAGAATAGAAACAGCAGAACTGAAGTGTAAACTGCAGTAACACATCATGGGCCAAAATTAAGCTTGGGAACACCAGAGGAAGTTGTTCCAGTGCCAGTACTTCTATGAACATTATCAACCTTGTGCCATACCACCCAAAGAAAGCGAAGAGCTTGTTCATTGTGGGAGGTCTTGGACAGAACAGTGCCCCACACCCAAAGAAGAAAATAAAAATGAAGACGATTTAAGTCGGACCAGTTTTACCACAATAATTTAAATCAAACCTTTCCTGCAAAAATATTCCACAAAATAGATTTTTATTCACCGTTTCTCTACCATCTCATGCTTCCCTGTGTGCATTTCTTTTGTATATAAATTAAGGAATCATCAAGCAAGAAAGATTTATATCGGGCTGAACACGAACACAAAGAGGCGGTCTTCTTAGTAAATCGGAACATTGAGCTTTCTTTCTACCATCCACTTCGTTTGTCAGTTACATAACATTCTACTGCAAGTAAATAAGATACTAGAAAAGTAATGTCCTATTGCAAGAAAATGAGAACACAAAAGAAAAAGAAAATAAACCTTTTACACTAACTGAAAAAAATCAAGCCATTTGTTTTTATTATGGCGGATGGCAGGGTTAAGTCAATAAAAGGTTGTTACTAAACTGAACTTTAAATTTACAGTAATACTGTCTTCCATTTTTTTTTATTGGACATGATGATTAATCAATCTCATGTTTAAAAAACACATCTAATGATTAAGAAGCATTATTTTATAGCTGGGCGGTTTCATTTGGATTCAGGCACAAGGTGCAGTAATATTTATTATTTGGCTTCAAATTTTTATATTTCGTGGCGCATGTTCCAAGAAGAACAATCCTTTTCTTTTAATGTCCTGACATGTCTAGTTTCTGAGAAAAAAAATCTCAAAGAAGCGGGAAAGAACGACGAGGTTTTGACGATTGTTGTGTGTGGCGTTTTTGAATCACTCTCAATCTCAAAGTATTCAAAAGAGAGCATCTATATTCTCTTAGTATGCAAGTAGGTAAAACGACATCATAACTTCTATTTATTGTTCGTCGCTCCAATCTTTGTAAAAATCCCCAAATATGCCTCCACGAACAACTGTGACCTAAACTGCGGATTTTTTGTTTAGTCGATTATGTGTAGTATCGCTTTTAAAATAATATGTGTAGAACCTTTAATTGCCTTCAAAATTAAGCAAAGTTTGTGCCTTTTTCGTGTACGAGTACTAAGAAATAAATTATGAAACAGAGAAGGCTTTCACTTTTCGTTTAATTTCAACACGCTCTATAAAAAAAATCATTTAAAGTTTTTTCCTTTTTCTCGCGTTGCGTTATCTCCACACCCTTCTTTTACCCAGAATACAATCCGTTAGAGGTATATGCACTGGTTTTGAGTTTTAAGCCTCTAAATATGCTAAAAAAGAGCAAATGCCTATGGTGGGTTTTGATGGTTGTTGTGCGTGGAGTTTTTGAACCACTATCAATCTCAAAGTATTCAAAAGAGAGCTTCTATATTTTTTTTATTGTGACATATATGCAAGTCCATAAAACGACATTCCAGCTACTATTTATTATTCGACCATCCAATCTTTGTAAAAATCCCCAAACATGCATCCGCAAACAACTGTGACCTGAATTTCGCATTTGTCGACTATGTTCAGTAACCTTTCATTGCCTTCCAAATTAAGCGAAATTTGTGCCTTTATAATGTATGAGTACCGAGAAATAAATTATAAAACAGAAAAGATTTTCGGTTTTTGCCCAATTTCAGCACGCTGTATATAAAAAAAATTGTATTTTCATTTTTCTTTTTTTTTTTAATTACGTTTTTTTACCCTTTTTTAGCCAGCATACATTCGGTTAGAGGTATATGCACTAGTTTTGAGTTTTGAGCCTCTAAATATGCTAAAAAAGAGCAAATGCGGATGGTGGGTTTATGGGTTATAGCTGTATATTTTATTCTTTATTATAATAATCTAAGGGACATTTAATAAATAATCACATAAAAGACATTGATGTCGTTAGGCATATAATAACAAGTTTGCAATTCCAGACGTCTGAACAATATAAAATCACAACTGCCGAAAGCGGGTTTTCAGACAATGTCCACCGGTGCCATGATTGGAGAGGCCTCAAACCTAAACCCTATGCGCTACATAATCTATACTATGTTAGAAATATAAAAGTATAATATTGTAAAACATTAGAGTAAAATATACTTCCTATTGGATACCTAGATTTTTAAATAACAAAATTTTATATTTTGAATGCGAAATTCATGTTGATAACAGAACAGAATCCTTTCTTGGCATATTTAGAGGCTTAACACTCAAAACCAGTGCATATACCTGTAACGGGATGTATTGGGGAGGAGATCGAACAGTCACGCCTCTAGTGGTACGCTTCAGCTGTGGGGACAACAACGTGTATTTTCTTGTTTGTTTTTGATCCGAGAAATCGAAGATGACGATTCGAAGGCCGCTCCTCGTGCGACCAAAGCACTGGTCAGAGTGAAGCGCTCGTGCCCAGACCGTGCTCGGCCAGGTTCAATTTCTTTGTTATGCTGTGTTAGTAAACACCGGGCTGTGGGGACAACAAGCTCGATAAAGCGCCCCCTATAGTTCGATCTCCTGCCCAATACTGGGTAAAAAAAAAAGTGTAAAAAAACGCACACGCCAAAAAAAAAAAAACTTTTTTTTTTTTTACAGCATTTTGAAACTGAACAAAAAGTGAAAACTTTTTCTGTTTCATAATTTATTTCTCAGTACTCCTACTTGATAACGGCAAACTTTGCTTAATTTGGAAGGCAATGAAAGGTTCTACACGTGGTATTATTTTAAAAGCAATACTAAACATAGTCGACTCAAAAAAACAATATCCGCAGTTTAGGTCACAGTTGTTCGCGGTGGCATGCTTGGGGATTTTTACGAAGATTGGATCGATGAATAATAAATAGTAGTTAGATTGTCATTTTATCGACTTGCATATATATAACAATAAAAAAATATAGAAGCTCTGTTTTGAATACTTTGAGATTGAGAGTGGTTCAAAAACGCCACACACGACAATCGTCAAAACCCACCATTGGCATTTGCTCTTCTTTTAGCATATTTAGAGACTTAAAACTCAAAACCAGTGCATACACCTCTAACATTCGGAATGTATTCTGAGTAAAAGAAAAAACTAAAAAACACAACGCAAATTTTTCTTTTTTTTAATACAGCGTGTTGAAATTGATTGGAAAGTGAAAAACTTTTTGTTTCATAGTTTATTTCTCAGTGCTTGTACATGATAAAAGCACAAACTTTGTGCTTCATTTGGAAGGCAATGAAAGGTTCTACACGTGGTATTATTTTAAAACCAATACTAAACATAGTAGACTAAAAAAAATCCGCAATTTAGGTCACAGTTGTTCGCGGAGGCATGTTTGGGAATTTTTACAAAAATTGGAGCGCCGAAGAATAAATAGTAGTTATAATGCCGTTTTACCTACTTCCATATATATCGCACTAAAAAAATATAGACGCTCTCTTTTGAATACTCTGAGATTGAGAGTGATTCAAAACGCCACACACGACAATCGTCAAAACCTCGTCATTCTTTCCCACTTCTTTGAGATTTGTTTCTCAGAAACTAAACACGTCAGGAAATTAAAATAAAAAGGACTGCTCTTCTTGGAACATGTGCGACAAAATATAAAAATTTGAGGCAAAATAAAAAATAAGACTGCACCTCGTTGCCTGAATCCAAATGAAACTGCCCAGCTAGTGATTTAAATCAAATTAATCCTATTTAAAACAAATAGATCTGATTATAAATCAAATAAATCTGATTTACTTTATTTTTGTTTTAAAAAATATATATATATTTTTTAATCTGTTTACAGTTTAAGAAAGAATCCTGTCCCAGTTCACAGTGTCCAGGGATGTGGGCAGTTACCTGCTGCAGGATTTCTGGATGTAGCTCCAGGACACGAAGGCAGGGCTCTGGTGGGCCTTTAGAGCTGCCCTTGGACAGGCGCCGGAAGAGGAAGCTCACCATGTGGTCCAGGGTGGCACAGCAGCCCGTACACACCATCGTGTCTGCAAGGGAACAGCATCTTTCCATTGCTAAGGCACCTGCAACAGCGGTACCAGTTCTGGCCGCCTCACTTCTCAGCTTGGCACTCTCATGTCACCGTCGAGTTATGACCGAGACAATCATGCTCAAACGTTGGAACCAGTTACTCTAACTTCACTTTGAACTTTGTTTTCAAGAACTGGCTAATGGTTGTGTGAAGCAGGGCTTCTCAAACTTTTCCATTACGAGGAACCCCTATTTACCTTATTTACCTTGAACGCCAGCCAGGGAGCCCCTCAATCTCAGCATCAATGCAATCCGGCGGTATCACCAGACGCGTTTTCACTTCCGATAAGCAGTGTTCCACCATTTTAATGAACAGAGTCTGCTACTTTCCATATTTGTTTACATGCAGATGATCAGTTACTGGCATTGTTTTTGGTGTCAGTGAAACAGAAAAAGCATAGCGAGTGCCTGTCAACGACGAAACAAAAGTATGACCGGGGACGCATTTGGGGTCGCATAAACGTATGCTTACTCAGCTTTTCCTTTCCGAGTCACTCCGGCGGCACCTACTGGGGCCATTTTGGCCAGCAAAAAGTCAACTACTCAAACGCCGGCTCGTCTCGAACAAAGACCGGAATGCATAGGAATCAAGTACCAGACAATGCACTTTTAGAGCGCAGCTTTTAGGCACCCGTTTCCGGGCTGAGCACCGTCGCCGTAACCGCACGCATTGCATTATGGGACGTCACAGTTTCCCCGCTAAATTTAGCGGGAAAACTGAACTGGCGTTCAGGTCACCCAACGTCAATTTCCCCGCTAAATTTAGAAGGGAAACTTAACCAGTTAAATTTAGCGAGAAAATTTTCGCTAAATTTCCCGCTAAATTTAGCGAAAATTTCCCGCTAAATGGGAGGGGAGGAGGAGAAGAGGAGGGGAGGGTACGAAGGGGGACAAGAGGCATACCCTCCCCTCCTCCTTCTCAGAAGCTGCGCTCTAATTTCGCATTATAGAGAATTGTAAACGTCTTTCATTTTTTGTTCCCGACTACTAAGGCTGGCATGGTCGATCGTGGTGTAAAACGACTTGAGCAAGCCGCAGAAAACTGGAACCGAGCATAGAAACACACAGGGAAAAAATTCATGAACGTGGCCTAGCAAGATTTGGAGCTACAAGTAAGTCACCTGAAACCACTCTATAGAGCAGTGCAGAAGCCCACATGCCCTCTAAACAATGATTCACATACCAGGGAGTAATTCTTCCATTGTTATGTCTCAGTGGGCGACATTCTCACAGTGGTGTAAGGAAGGAAAGACGAAGAAATCTTTTAAAACAGCTTTATGCAAGGCCAGAGATAGTCGAGAAAATTTGTGGGCTCGGAGAACCCTCAAGGGCACTCTGGGGAACCCCTGGGTTCCTAGGAACCCAGTTTGAGAACCCATGGTGTAAAGTATGGGGTCCATAAAACTTTGAGGGTCTACCATTCAATAATCATCCATTTTAGTGTGTGCCTTCTCCTTGTTTTCCTCCGCCCATTTGCAAGTGGGTGGCAGCAGTTTCTTTTTGCAAACAGAGGATAAGGGTAGTGCAAGCTTAAAGGGCAACTCCGCTCAATTCCGAAAAATTTAGGCTTACATGTGATTCCATTTCACAAAGTACTACTCAACAGCTCTATATCTTTGGGTTTGCAAAATATTGAATATTATTTGTGTAATCTTAATTTAAACATCAGCTGATACCGAAACCGAAACTTCGGTTGCGTCAGGCAACATTGGTCTCGAGTCGTCAGAGTCATGGCCACGTCACGTCGAACCACGTGGTCTTGTGACGTTCATGGCGGCGAGGTACAGGACACGCTACGCAGGCAGGTCGCTTCGCATGGCGTGGACGGTGATGGTCCGGGGAGAGGGGGAAGGGGAGAACACGAAAGAGGAGAGGGGGAGCTGAGAAACCGGACATGCGATAAACGCGCAGGGCAGCGCAAACTAGCGCATCCGCGTTACGGTGATCACGTGGACGCCGTTGAGCCAACACCGGGAGGAGAAACTCATGACGTCATCGTTCAATTTCACTCTGAGAGTAAAAACAACCAATACGTGAGAATGACGTAGTCATGCCTCTGGCGTAGTGGTTCAACGTTGGCCACTCCAACTCCGTCGCATTGACTGCACTGACGATTGCGCCTCACGTCGCACGCTAGAATTGGCAGATTTCGGCGACTTGGCTCATTTGAAAGTTTGCTGGCCAGTTTATTAAATATACAGACGGAATTAGATCGTAATATCTGACATGGGGTCTTCCTATATGATACTGAAGAGGGCTGCATAGTTTTCTAAATATCAAAAATGAAGCGGAGTTGCCCTTTAAGGGACACAGACACCCCCACAAAAAAATTGTGAAATTTGTTGAAAGGCGATTTATTATGGTGTCAGGAGACTACCCATTAAATTTTTTGCCAGTGTCACATATATTTTTAATAAAGTAAAAAAAAAAATGCAACTGTTCGAAATTGAAACCAGATTGGAGAGGAAGAAATATAGAGAGTTGCTGCAAACACGTAGCTACACCCGACCACGTTTTATTTTTTTGTTGCTTTTTCTTTGTTTTTTCGGTTGTGCGAAGCAGACGAAAAATGCGCACGTCGCACAAAAAACTCTAAAGCCAACCACTTTGTGCTTGACATTTGTGCGTTTTTCAAGCTCTTACCAATACTTGTTCGACCTTTTTGTGCGAATCAGCTTGGCAATTGGGCGTGTCGTACAAAATAAATCCCGATTGTTTTGATCAATAACCAATTTCTCTTTCAAAGCTAGAGAGATTCATTGGGACCGCGAACGACAGTTCTGAAGTAGAGGTCCCACCCCGTCGCCCACCGACATCGCTCAGTCCGCTTCGTTCGGCCATCTAGCCCACAACTCCCGAAATACGACGCCATGTTGAGAATTAGGCAGAGAATGCAGAGTGCTTCCAATTCTCTGTGCAACCTCTTTTTTTTTCTTCTTCTTTTCAATCAACGTATTTGCAGCTTCTTCGAAGCCAGAAAAATAGGTATCACATTTTTTTTTCTCTTTTTTATATTTAATGTGTGCCTTCGATGGCCCATGATTTTGATTATATTTGGTGTGTGTTTAAACCATAGAGCATGGCGCGTGACCACGGAAAAGAGAGTGAGTGCGACTCAAACCGGCCAGTTCTCGATCGGCGGTTTTCGGGCAGAAAGAAACCGAATTTTGAGCCGCAAATTGTGTTTTGGGTAGTTAGGCTCACATACATCATGTAGAAATAAAAGCTTGGCGAGCATAAATATCCTGTCAGTGTCCCTTTAAGCACCATTCAGGGAAGAACTACGCACCCAAAGCTGTGAGCCCTTCAGAGACAGAGGAGAGAATGTAGAGGAACACTGGTGGCTCCAGGTTGCTCAGAAAATGCATGTGGTCCTGTGCCAGGCACTCCAGCAGAACGTAGTATGCCTGACTCAACTTGGGGTAGTCCTGAGAAAGAAAAAGCAAAAAATTCACAATCCGAGGCACTCGTTCAAGCTCTTTCCAATAGACATGCCTGTCTAGGAACACTCCGAATGAAAGTTCCATAGCAAGATTTCTTCCAAATTAAAGTTCCCGAGCAAGCAGATACAAAAAAATACATTTCTTTAACCACGAGGCCACAAAAATCAATTCATCAGACAAAAGTCTAGCATACAATACAGTCATGCCTCGTTAATATATACACCTCGATATACCGACCTATCCCTTCAATATCCGCGACTCCAGCGACATATAGGGGACGCCACTATCGGAAAATATGGCGATCTAATACAGGTCGTGCCGTGCCATGTGCCAGCTCAACATACAATGCTGAGGTATCAGCGAGCAAGCATTGGACTCAAAATGGTTTGCCTCGCTTTTTACCCTCCACGTTTCGAACCCGCGGCGATGTGTTGACGTAAGCGAGCTTCCAGAAGCTTCACTTTCTTTGAGGAAGCGATGAAAGGACTGCCGACTGTCCTTCCACGGTGCAGATAAATGTTGATAAAAGCGAAATGCCTGGTTCCCCGCGGCTGCATAGGTTTGCGTGCAGAGCAACCTGGGAACAAGCCGATACTACAGGTACGACAGAGTCACTGGGCTATCATGCAAATCGCCGACAACTAGTAATCACGGAAGCCACAAGAGACCTGCCGAAATCGCGAAAGGACCTGTTCCGACCAGTTCAGTGTTTTTCGGCTAGGTGCCGTCCATTTTGCTTAAGCCATAAAAAGAAACCCGTAGCCCGGGTTATGAAAAGCTAGAACGGGAATGAACCGGTAAATACATGCATTTTTGTCTCATTATCTTATTATGGACACAAACTTACTGAAGACAATCTATGAATGCAAAGGAAGTCCTTGGGTCGGAAAGTATGCCCAGAGTTTCACTAGTGTCTCTTGTTGATTGCCCTTCCCGAGAAAGCGACAAGACCTGGGCACCAAACAATGGTTCAATTTCTCAGGGCATCCCAGCCAAATCGGTGGCTTGCCCTTCTATCCCTGTATGTGTGATGGCCAAGGATGAAAACCTCAAGAACATTCACAACTCATGCGTACCATAAAAGAAAAGGCACGACACTTTCCTTGCCACATAGGAGGCAAAACTATGTCAGGTGTGAAGCAGAAACCGCCATAGACCATGGCATGAAGGCTTTTGTAGCCATACCCGTCTATTATTTGAGATCTTGACCTTGATCCATTATTATGAGCGATTTTCATTATGAACAATTTTTCTGGGGACGGAAGGGACTATATTAACGTAAACATGACTGCACAAAGCCACCATGATTTGCCTCGTAACCCATCAATTTACCCACAAACAAAACAAAAAATTTTTGTAATTTTTATTTTGTTGAAGAAAGCATTAAGTGAGAAGAATGCTAATCTCTGGATGGAATTCTCAGCAGAAGCCTTACTCTCTCAAAAAAGTGTAATCGTAAAAGAGCTCATAGGGGTTATTCGGCTTGTCCATATTTTGCACTCTAAAAAGTTCTTTTAAGCACCCCTTAAAAGGGTTCTCCATGAAAAACCTGTAAGGGGTTCTTTTAAGCTCCTCTTTTGATACGAAAGAGTTCTTCATGGCCCAGTTGCCTTTCTGTGCGCCAGAGGGTGACAGTGCTCGAAGCGGAACCGTTCTTCATGAGCTGAAAGAGTTCTTGAGGCGTCAAAGAACCTTTCAAGAACAGAGCTTTTTTTAGTGTTATGTACGAGCTGCATGCTCCCAAGGTGCTTCTCATGTCCTTTAATGTGGGTGTCCCAGTTCTGGGCGCTCACCTGCTGCCCACAGCCCTATCAAGTGCAAACACCGTACTGCGTCAAATGCTGAAAGGAAGTCAAGAGCATGACAGATCGTGGACCAAGGGGCAATACGATGCATCTCTCTTCAAGGACAGGCACAATAGATGGCATGCAGTAAAATCTCTCAACAAGACTTCAAGGAGCCCACCAGAACTTTTATAGATACACAGCTACAATCAGTCACCACTACTAAACAGCAATCACACCCGACCATTTGCTTCGATGACTGGTGCACCGACCAAAGTTCTCCAGGTTTCGTGCGGGACTTCATTTACAGCATGCATAGGGCTCCACTAGTAACCATTTAACAAGCATGCATTCACATAATGTGCCAGACTTGCTATGCCACTCACCAGCAAGTCAGACTGAGGTATGGAAAGCAGAAGCTTGACAAAGATTCCCAGGGCGTCATCCAGTGCAGTGTCCCCATACAACGAAAAAACACCTGGCAACCAAATGAACAAGAAGGGGTGGCCCCAACGTTAGGATGACATACACTGTGAGTGGGGAGACAGATGCCTACCCAGGTTGACGTAGCCTCCACAGAGTGCACTCTTGAGCATGCTGAAGCAGATCGCAATGCCCTTCAGCCTGAACCGTAAATCAGGAAAAGCTCAATGCAGCATGGTACGGTGGGTAAAGCCTGGCAGACTCATACAGCACTGTGGCAGAATAGCACACCCTTCTTCCACGACACATTCTGCCACACTACAATGGAGGGAATCAGCGTCAGCATCAGCAGGCAGGCACTGAAAGACATCATACTGCACCCATGTTCCCAGAGGCTACAGCACATGGCTGAATTAGAATTTCGGAAATTGGACCAACAAATTTATGAATGTTCACTAGACCCTGTTGCAGGACAAGCTCCTTCACAAAGCCCTCCACTTTTTCTACAGGGCAATCCACTTATAGCGATAACGAAAAACTCAAAAATTAAATTTTTATAACCGATTATTATTGTATCTAGACTAGAATCTGATCGTTTCTAGACAAGAAACCCTAGAAATTGATTGTTATTGTACATTGTTATATGTGGTATCATTATAAGTGGATCGCACTGTACTTCGGCGAGTGAACGCTGGAGAAGAGGCGAGTCGACTAGCATTCTCTCATGCTCAGCGAAGAGTAAAGGGCTTTGCAGGAGGAGCTTATCCTGCAACAGGGTATACTAGTTAACTTAAGTTCACAAACAAAATGAAGCAAATACGGTGAAAATCTCAAATCTAGAATAGTTGACCAAATCAAGTTTAAGCACATTTTTATGATTTGAGAAATCTTTAAAAGTTAGTTGGCAATTGACAACGCTGCCTTTCACAACCTCCTTCGCAACATTTGGGGCCCTGCAATGCTCAACTGAAGGCAACACAAACAAACTCGTGAAAAGAAAGGATACTTGAGCTTGTACACCTGGTCCTTGGGAATTTGGCCAAGCGTCAAGATGCATGTGCCTGAAACGGCAGACAGAAGAGTGAGATGATGGCGACAAGCAATCGGGGGGCAAACATACCATAAAGAACCATAGTCTTGGAAGTCTCCCGGAAGAGAAGGATGCCATTTGGCGAAGAGACATCAAAATGCAGCCTTTGCGATCGGTTTTGAACAAGCTCTGCAACCAACTTGAGCACTGGCGTGCTCACACAGGGGTCATGGTACCAAAGCTCGAGGGCTCGATGCAGGATTGGAAAGTAGGTTGGGTAGCTGTTCTCTCCGTCAAGGAGACAAATCAGGCAGAGAGTATTACCAGATTTTCCAGACTATAGCCCACACCCGGTGCATAGTGTGCACCTGGTGCCGAGTCTGCACATAAAACAATCTCATACACAGTACACCTTGAAAAATATCTGCACTACTAGCTCACAAAAAGTTTGTATCATACACAAATCATTAGCATACTCCGCCCTTCACAAAATTCATCATGCCTCGTCATACTGAACTATCCAGAAAAAACACATTCGTGTGCCTGCACCTGCAGATGGCACACACCGTGTAAAATTTTCAACTTTTAAACATGTATAGTCCACAAACTATAAACAGGGAAATGTGGTAATTACATATTACTACCTGGATAGGCCACATGTCGCAAAGTGCATTTTCCGCGAAAGAGCAATAGTTAATGCAATATTTACGCCACAAGATGGAATGCAGACGGAGCTGTGGATGGAGTATACTTATAGGGACTAGAGCTCTGCATGGGTTCAACCTCGGCAATGGCGTGGCACACTTTCTAAAACGTCGAGAACAAAATGTTAAGGCAATCACCTTTTAGATGAAAAGAAAACAAAAAAAGGTAAAGTGCAGACTATCTGCAAAGCCGGAAAAAAAAAAAAAAAGAAACCGCCATTTTTGGTTTGGAAGGCCCACGAGAAAATAAAAATAAAAATCCCGAAAACCCCATCAGCCTTATGGGACAGCAGGCTAGGAAACAAAGGCAATCCGGTCACAGGAAAAAATGTGATTGTATTTCTCCTCTTTTTTATACCCTTAAAAAAAAAAAAAAAGTGGTTTGGGCAAGCGGGTATAACAGCATGCCACCAGAGGGATGTATAAAGTCTGGCTCACACACATGAGACTGCTTACAACTAGGGTTCTGCGTTTTCGGAGTTTATTTTGTTTCTCGAAATTGGGGTATTTTTTTTTTTTCAGGGTTTAATTTTCTTCTAGAGATTTTGTGTTTTTTGAGTAAATTAGTTAAGTCATAACTAATTTAAACCCCTAAAGAAAAAAGGGCCACAGAAAAAGAAACTTTTTTCTTTTCTCTGGCGTTTTCTGTTATAGCCCCCGATTTGCCTGAAAATTTGCTAAACACAGCAACAAACATAGCTGAAATAGTAACCAAAATATTGGGTCAGAATAAATTTTGTTTGGCGAAGTTATCGAATTTACAATTTTGGTCCTCACCGTGTTTTTCAAGAGTGAAAGTCTCTACTGGCAAGAATGAAAAAAAATGACGTGAGGGGAAGTGCAGGGGTTCCCTCTTTGGACACTGTTCCCAACTGATTAAAAGCAGTTTGATGGTGTCAAATGAATGCCTTAAAAGCTCGCTTAAGCACCCGTGCAGCAGCAAGAAAGCAAATGCTCGGTATAGTTCATCTCTAGACTGCCCGCTCGACCTGCAAGCCTGCCTTCCCCCGACATCACGGCACTGAAAAACGCAGGTATATTTGAATGTTGGTTTTCGCATCACTTTCACTTGCCGAGTTCAAAATAACTTTTTTGAATTTCCGCGGTACTAAGCAGCATGCCGGAAAGGGGAAAGGTTGGCGATTCTAAAATTATAGTTAGTTAGGGTAGCTCAAAAATCACCGGAGTACCCCTTTAAGGTATTTTTATCCCGTGAATCTGAATATCATGTTCGTCTTCCCTGAAGACGTAATTAAACGCGAGAAAACACAACAAAGCTCCGATCAGTCGTTAAGTCATACTAGGATCTTCTGGCCACCAAGAGCGTGTCGCATAGCCGACTATTGGCCGACTATTTTAGAAGTGAATATCAAATAGTTTTTCCAAGCCTTTCGCCACTGTTGAACCACGCTTAAACGAAAACCAAGCTGAACTCGTGAAGTTTGTTTGGAAGCTTTCACTTCTTCATTTATAAGCTAATTCTAATCTAACTATATTTATTAACTGTGACCTCAGAAAGTCTGATGCCTTGGGATGGCAAATAAATGACGGATTTGACATAAAATCAAATCTATAGAGATGCCCAGCTATATCTAATTGAAATTGATTGGGTTTCCAAACCTTGTTATATACGAATATTCTTTCTTCAATCTCGAATTGAAAAAAAAAATCGTGAATGATGAATGCAGGTTGTCAGAGCATCTATGCCTAATATATACTCTTGCATAACAGCCAACAGTTTTGAAAATTTTGCTACAATATAGATATCAACATTCACAAAGTTAGTTTCTTTTTAAATACACCAGGTGCACGCGTGCACCATCCTGCTCTGAAAGTGTGCTTTTCTCCCAAACCCGCAATTGCAATATTCATACTTTTCCAAGTGTTGATCACGGCGTGTTACCCCAATGAGTGCACCCGCGGAGCTCGCTTCTGCGGGTGTTGCTTCTCCGCAGTGCATCCGTGTTTGGTAAAAAGAGCACTCAACGGGGCCAACCTGCCACAATCAATATTTCGAAAAATAAGAATACTATTGCAGTTCACCTTAAAGTGAATATCGAAAAGTGTATTATTCAGAACTACTATTCGAAATATCTGCACAATACTAATATTTCGTCATATCTGAACTTAACTAACATGAATAAACTTATAAAATGCACAGAGCTGGTTGCAGGCGAAAAATCTTTTAATTAAAAATGGCGACGTACGTGGTTTACGCTTTTCCGTCGAGGTCATCCAAGAAGTTGAGATCACGACTGCTTCGTTTGAGGAACTTAAGAAACAACTACTTTCTGTCGAAATGGTTCACTAATCAAGGCTTTTAAACGCGGGCTTGATTTAGACTCGACACAGGCATGTGATGACTATTTCATCATATGAAAACGTTCCCGAATAAATTCAGATGTTTGCCAGCAGCACTAATATTCAATGATTTGAATTTTTTGAAAAATTGAATACTAGAAAATCGCAAGTCTAATCAAAATATTCAGACAATCATTCATTAATTCGAATTCGGAACTCAAATATTTGCACACCCCTATAAAAAAAAAAGGGTTTTTTAAGCATGCAGTGTTTCTAGTACACTTCATTCACCCTCAAGCTGAGAATGCAGCCAATGTCACAAGCACGAGAGCTCGAGGTCGCTGCTTTGAAGCGTTCTTCCGCAGAGCGAGCACACGCGCTAGAAATGGATGTCTCAAAGGGAGCGTGGGCTAGCTCACACTTGTAGCCTTGGCTGCAGTGTCAGCTTAAAAGAGCCCCACAAAGAAAACTTTTGCTCAAGACCAAAATGGTGCCCTCTAAACTCTAGAATCTAGATCGAGTGAAATAAGTACTACACATGTAGGTACTTTGCCAGGAGCAAGTTTTAAATATATAATCTCTTGGGACCACAATTTGAAATTTGTGAAGATTGTAATTGTTAGTCTAGCATAGCTTTAAGCTTGAACATAGTTTAGATTCCCAGGCAAGCTGACAAGCAGTCATGTTCGACTGATCAGCTCGTCCGTTTCAAATTGCAACTGCTCTAAAAAGGATACATCCATTCAAAAAGCATCATGTAACTAGTCTTGGTATTGAAGGCAAACACCAGGCCTCGAAGATCCCGTGCCAATCCAATAAGCATTTTCTGCAACAAAAAAAAGAGTGCCTTTAAAGGGGAACAAAATTCTAGAGCTTATTTTATTGTCTAAATGCCGACCATGCTGTGGCAGCAGCACAAAGACACCGGTGTTTTGTTGAATAAGACATAAAAATCTTCACTTAAAACGAATCAAACGATTACGAAAGTGCACTTGGTGAATCTGGAATATCGTTAGGTCACCTGTCCCATCAAAGCGGCACCCTCTGCTGAACCATGGCTTAGCCTGATAGTTGATCTAGGCGAGCCCACCACAGAGACACGAGACCCTTCTCTCCCAGCCCATTCCCACCTCTGCTCAGTGCGGGCATCAAGCTGCTTCAGCCCTTGGGTATCACCAACAGCTAGGTTGCAGGGCATTGATTCCACGAAGTGGCCAAGCTCACAACTCCACCAGCCTCGCCGTAGCCTTTCCCATGCTGAGAGAATTGACATCACAAATGTGCCCAACCTCCCGTGACGCATCCAACTCTCCGATGAGTGCTCCCCTGACTGCTGGAAACGGCTGCTGGAATTGGCCGTTTAAAACAATAAATATAGTCACCCGTTCAAAATACAAGCATGTGATTGTCATTACCAGATACTGTTGATCACGTTCAACTTATTTCTGAACATGAGAGGCATAGCATAATATCCTGAGAGATAGCCCACCTCAAATCAAGCACAAAGCGTAGTGAAAATGAGGAGTGGGCTAACTTTCACAGTGCAATCAATAAAAGTTGCAAAAAATGCTATTTTTAGTATATCTGTCCCTACCAAATTTGTTATCGCAGCAAGGGGCAGTGTAGCACAGATAACGTCCTAGTCAGCAATGTTCGCTTATATCTAGGATTCCGTGTTTTCGGAGTTCATTTTTTGGTTGTATCACTCCCGGGTATTTCAAATTATTGTTTATATCAAACAGTCCAAACATCCCATTGAAAATCACATGTAATAGGAGGGTTGTTTTTCTGTATCAAACTTCCATGGCGGGGACACCCTATTTAGCGAACGAAGCATGAAAGAAAGCACTGAAGGGGTCGCGATGGCGGTAGCTGTCCAGAGTTCGGTGTCATAATTTCTTTGCTGGTAAACATGATCCTGGGGAACCAAGCCTTTAACCGCTCCGCTATAAAAAAAAAAGTCTTGGTCAAGTCGAGTGTGTCGACAACGGTCGAGCAATCGCACTTTAACGCCTTATCTTTGTTTACCTCTTTCTTTTCCTGCCTTTCTTTTTTTGCTGCTTGAATTTAGTAAGGTTTCTTTTGTGTTGCTTGCTTAACTTTATTCTATAGATGAGTTTTGGTTTTTTTTTTATGCAGCTTGCTTTTTCCGTTCTTTCATTTTTTTTTGTTCATTATTTTTGTGTTTTGTTGTTGGTGCTGCGTAAAAGTCATGGCCAGGCGTAAACGATCACAAACACCTTGGCGTGGCGTAAACTCGGCGGTGTTTGTGATCTTCACCAACTAAGCTCTACTGTATTTAGCTGCTCTTAGAGGCTCTGTTGGGTAAGGTCCCGTTTGTCGCGGCTTTCGGTATTAGCAGAGACACGCAGAAATTTCAACTGGAGCTTAAGTTAACATATTGTTGTACATATTTCAAATTATCTATATATCAAATTACTTTTCTGATCCCCTTTGAATTCGATATATCCGGGTTCGACTGTAACCTGCTCATTTTCTACAGAACTTTGTTCCCGAGAAAGAAAATTAAGAGAGAAAATACTAACCATGTCACCTAACATCGTGAGCAAAGATTAAGCCATCATAGAGCAAAAAGAACCAATACTTGAATACAAACATGGCAGCAGTTCTAAAACATGCAGCAAATGCCCGTTTTTAAAAGCACAGATGCTTTCAAATACTCTTTATTTCCACATTTCTGAGATTTCCCAGTCTCCTGGCCTATCCCTTTAAAATAATAAGTTAGAAAAAGAACATATGCAAGAGTGTTTAGCATTCGAGCGTGCATTATTGTTACCTTTCGACGCGGCCCAGACATGAACCATCGGTTACGAGCTGCATTATACTGAATGCTCGCACCATATTTTGAACACCAGGGATTTTGTTATTTACTGCTTGGGTATAAGTACTCGTCAGATCAACAATAATAAAATGAAAACCAACAGGTGAATTGGCCAGAAACCCCCCAAAAAGGGACCTATACCCCCGTACCCCCGGAAACGATCTTACCTGAGGAAAGGGCATTGCACTTGGCGTCAACCATTTTGCACTACTTTGTTAAGACTAGCGTAACTTCCGCAGTGCTCCAACGTCGTCGGAGCTACTGGCAGAAAAGCGGGCGAACGAGATGGCACGCAAAGCCACATGACCTCGCAGCGGTGCGGGGCTGCAGCCCCGTGGAAAATATGCTAGCTTTGACAAGGGAGCACAAAATAGTTGACACAGAGTCCCACAAAGGGCCCTTGGAAAGGGTGTCTCACCTTGGCTTCATCCGCGTTGAAGAGGGGCGAGTCGGCGTTTGCCAAGGTGCTGCCAATCGCCTCGAAGGCCACGGTGAGGGGCGCATGAACTGGGCAAAGCGCTCCTCGTCTTCTCCGAGGTCCACCATGAGGAGCCTGCCCAGGGACGTGTAGAAGGTTGACCGGCACCGCATGTCCATGCCCCGGCTGGTGCCTGCACCCACGCCGCCTGCCTTCACTGGCTGCCTCTTTCTGCCACCCACTGCTTCGTGGCAAGCTGAGCTCTTATTAAACAGGCATCTCAGCTTGTCAATTAAACAGCGTTCCTAACGAAGGATATTCAACTGATGCTGGCAACGTTTTCGCTTTAATCGATTCAGGAAACCAAATGCTGCACCCTCGCATGAAATATAATGCTCATGACAACAAAAAAAAGAAGGAAAGAGTCCAAATTAGTGATACACACACCCTCGCATTGCCAAATGGATTTTTAAAAAGCTGCACAGAGAAACGCAGACAATGCTGTAGAGCTAGAAGCATAAGCAGATGTTTTCATTGTCAATTTGTGAACAAGTTTATTAGCATCACAAGCCATAGTTTAGGTTTCTTTGACACATTGAGAACTATAACCATCTACATACCAACTAAATATTATAAATACCAATCATTCAAAGGGGCAGTGCAACGACTTCCGGACTTCGCCCAATAAATTGCGGGATTTAGTCTATGCCACCTATAGAATGAAGAACAGAAACCATTTTTCTTGGGTGCGCTAATTTTTATTTAAAAATATAAAACAAATCGAAAGTCGGGGTACCCCAACTCTAACACCGTCGTTTAAGAGACGTATGCAGTGACGTCACCAGGAGTACCACCTGGTTTTTCATTGGGTTCTGTCTTCGGACCCCCAGTGCTCACCCCAGACCATCCACTTTTCAAGGTCCAGTTCAGCTATATAGAGCACCACACCCACTTAGTATCGTTGAAAGTCGCAGCGAGCGATCGCGACGAAAGATAGTTCGCCATGGGAATGGTGGGGAGGGGTAGCAATGGAGCGGGAATGGTTCTATGGACTTCCGCTAGATGGCACCACAAAAACGTGTGCACTCCCAATGACGCGACACCGTGGTTCCCATGACCGCCACACGCGGCTGCAGATGAGAAAATAATGAGCTTTGTTCCTTTGCAATTACACCGCAGAATCGCAGTATTTCTGGGAAAGATGGCGCATTTCGTCTCACTTCTGCCAAGATAAATGTAAAAAATACAAGCTGCAAATTCTTTCAACGCTGAAATTGTTGCACTGCCCAGTGCAGTCATGCACTAAACCATCCCTCCGACTGCACAGCAAACTCAAGAGGCATCAATATGGCCGCAAGCAGCCAATCGGAGAGCTCCGGCCTTGCTCCCAGCAGACAATGCCACAAGCACCCTCTGGGAACGTTTGAGGGATCGAGCGTACATGAGGCACCTCATCTGCACAAGCACGCATGCCTGCCACCAAATGCTTTGACAACTCACATTGTCTCCAGCAAGCTGAGCCTTTTGTAGACCCTGCTGTCAAGGAGGCAGCTAGATGAGCTTATGATATGATTTGAAGCGATTTGATATCTGTGGAAATCTTCAGTTCTAACCCAGGGGAGGGACAGAAGCATCGGAATTTGTTGGATGCAAGGTTGTTTGCCCCATACCCTTTCCCGCCTTTAACGTAACAATGAAAACATGTATGGAATTAAAAGCCAGTTGATTCGTGGCAAAACTAAGCCAGACTTTTACAACTTGCAGCTAAACCAAAAAAAAAAAGGAAAGAATGAAGTTGCACACAGCCCAGAAAGGTAACGTACCAGTAGGACCCGTACCAGTTGTCGTAGCTGCACGAGGGCTCCTACCGCCAGTGCCATGACCCAAAAAGGGAAAATGCTCACTCTGCAATGACAAAACAAAAAGCAAAGCAAGTTAGCGAAATGTGAGGCAAAGGACAGCGTGAAAAAAACTTACTGTATGGTTTGAGAGCATAAACTGCACTTCTTCCAGCTTGACCAATTTACGGACGGACGAGTAGCCCACACTGAGGTCACTCAGCAGCTGCAGGGTCTTGCTCACAATTGCCTCACTGCAG
Organism: Ixodes ricinus; assembly: GCA_037355805.1. Lineage (NCBI taxonomy): Eukaryota > Metazoa > Arthropoda > Arachnida > Ixodida > Ixodidae > Ixodes > Ixodes ricinus. Next base: position 66,113 of record JAZHYW010029569.1, read on the forward strand.
CTCCAGTACCTGAGGTTGGTGATTATCTTGCGCACAAAAATGCTCAGCACCATCGAATCATCCGAGAGGCCCAGGACTTCAGATAATCGCCGATAGACCTGCACACACCAAAATCGAGAAATTCCATTCCTCACTGCTGTGCCAACACAGGTCTGTCTACTCGGTGCATATTCACAAAATAATGAAATTCCCAAACTTCCGAATGTTGCGTTAATAATGCCAATCTAAGAAATATTGCTGCACACAGATTGTTTAGACAACCCCACACACCGTAATTCCCGTGGCCCCAATTATTCGTGAAATGGGCAGAGGGTAATTCGCCTCGCTAGACAATAAAGATATTTACTTGCCCTTAAAATCTGCAAATTTGCAACGTTTAAGAATATCAGGGGCTCACAAACATTAAGGGTCTTCAAGTATGTAGTCTATTATTTCCCAAAAAGTAATTCTTCTTAAAGGAACACCGACGGAGTATTTATGCTCGCCACAGTTTTAATTTGTACATGACATACGAGAGCCCAACCATCCAGAACACAACCTGTGGCTCGAAATTCATCTTCCTTCCACCCATAAACCGCCGATCGAGAACTGGCCGGTTTGAGTCGCACTCACTCGCTTCTCCGTGGTCATGTGCCATTTTCCATGGTTTAGACACAACCACCAAATATAATCGAAGTCGTGGGTCATCAAAGGCACACACTCAATATTAAAAATAAAAAAAATATATTACTCATTTTTTTATAACTTCTAAAAAACACCAAATACATTAACTGAAAAAAAAAAAAATTGCATAAATAACCAGAAGCATTTTGTGCATTCTCTGCGTAATTCTCAACATAGTGTCGTATCGTGGGAGTTGCGGGCTGGACAGCTGAACACGGACTAAAAAATGGCGGCGGACGAAGGGGCATGAGACCTCTACTTCAGATCTGTTGTTCGCGGTACCGGCAAATCAGTCTAGCTTGGAAAGAGAAATCGTTTACCGATCAAAACAGTTAGGATTTATTTCGTAAGACACGCCCGACAACCAAGCTGATTCGCATGCAGACGTCGCCCCTCCTCCTGGCTGAAGACATCGCTCGCCTTACGAACAAGAATTGGTAAGAGCTTAAAATACTACTTGCAAACGTAAAGCATGAAGTGCTTGACTTTGTGTTTCTTGTCCGCTTTGCACAGCCGCAAAAGCAAAAAAAAAAAAAAAAGTGGTCAGGTGTAGTTACGTGACTTCTGGCAAATCTTTCCTCTACATTTCTTCTTCCTCCCCAGTTCAGTTTCGGTTTCCAGCAGTTGCACTCTTTTTACTTTAATGAAAATATATGTGATGCGTTAGCAAAATATTGATTGGGTAGTCTTCGGACACCATATTAAATTGCCTGGCAAAAAATAAAAATAATGTCCCTTTAATGACGCCAAAAAAAAAAAAATGAAAGCCGTTTACAACTCCCTGTAACGCAGGATTAGAGTGCAGCTCTTGAGGAGGTGGAGGGGAAGGGTACTGAGGGGAAGGTATATCCTTCCTCCCTCCTCCTCACCTCCTCATCCTGTCTGCTACTCCCCCTCCGAGCGGCGTCGCCGTCGCCTCACGAGGGTCATGTGACCTCACGGGGGTCAGGTGACGTCACCGGGGTCACGTGACCTCACGGGGTCACGTGAGCTCACAGGGGTCACATGACCTCACGGGGGTCACATGACCCCCGTGAGGTCACGTGACGCATGACGTCACTGATGACGTCATCATCACTAGTGACGTCATCAGTGACATCACTGATGACGTCATCATCACTAGCGACGTCATCATGACGATGCTGACGGCGGCCGCCGCTCAAGCCGGAAACAGGCGCCTACGAGCTGCACTCTAAAACATCAAAACAGCAGCCGACGAAATGTCAGCTACCAGTTGTGACGCTGTCTCAATTACTAGATGGACGTTAAAGGGGTGGTGCAACGATACTCGCTTGAAATGTTTTTCACTTTACACGAGCTTACTGGCACTAGCAGGACCCAAATATACTCGCACGCAATGCCACTGACTAAGAAACTCCTTTGTTGCGGTGTAATTTCAAGGTTAAAAGTGAGCATTGTGTTTCCAATCCCTCCTTCGCAAAACTTGACGGTACCCCCACAGATGATATTTGAATGCAGCTCATAGATTGGACCTGAGCATTGCGCGAGTACTTGATTTGAGCTCGTGATAATCAATAGCTCGACAAGCATTGGGGTTGTGGCCTGTGTCATTGCACGTGTCCTGTTGCTGCAATGACGACAATAGCTGAACCATTAGGCTATTGTCGTCAGCTGCAGCCACACAGCAACCGCCATGTGGCTGCAGCTGGGTAAACTCAGGCACGTAGCCAAGGGGGGGGGGGGGGCACACCTCAATATTAAATCTTCCATTTTGCTGGGACCTCCTCTCCCCCTCCCCCTCATACAGCATACAACGAGACGAAAGATCCAATCGAGACGGAATGTCCATCGAGCCTGAATGTCCAACGAGACGAAAGGTCCAATCGAGATGGAATGTTCAACGTGCCTGAATGTCCAACGAGACGAAAGATCCAACCGAGACGAAATGCCCAACGAGCCTGAATGTCCAATGAGTCTGAATATCCAACGCATATGGAATGAACCTAGCAAAGAATTTACAAGATATTTCTTTTTCGAGTAGTAAGATTACTGATAGTTACGGCGGTGAAAAATGCGTTCGATGGAATGGGGAACCGGACGTTTCGGTGCGGAGATATCGGTACCCCGTCGTTTCGGGTACGTGGTCATTTCGGTACCGGGCTTTTCGATGCACGGCTATTTTCGTGTGCCGCTGAGCTTGTCCCGCTGACATTGCCTCTGTGAAGTCCTCCAAATAAAATTAAAATTATGCTCATGCATTTTGTAGACTTCATAAAACCCCAAAAAACAATCCATTTATTGTTTGTTTTATATATCTAAATTTAAAGATAATTTCTATAATTAAAAAAATGATGTGAAAAAGATCACACATGCTACAAGACCAAAGACCGAACTCGTTGACCATTGACAATCGGTCACGCGTTTACTTTTAGTAGGTCGCAACTCTGGCGCAAAAACAAATGTGGGGTCCACGAGAATTCTTAGAATCGTTAATCGTGCTTATCCCCAGCCACAGTCTTCTTTACGTATTGTGGGAGTTCCTGTATTTTTCTTATTGGTGTCCCTAGTCGCGCAAAGATGATGTCCCCCGCAGGGGAGAAAACGCCTTGTTCGTATTACTGTCAGGTCAAGTCGCTGTCGTTTGTGTAATTACACTAAATTGCTTTTTTTTTTTTTTTTTACAAAACGAAGGTGGAATTTTTAGACATTTCTGATTGGACTTCTCGGTCCCCAGAAACAACAATTCGATCCTCATATCAAAATCAGTGATAAAATACAACATTCCTTCCATTAAGCCTCTGTGCAGGTGATGTCCTAAAGTGGTGAGCTTTTGTCCGGTGATTGTCCGGAGGATTTGGCACATTGACGCTTATCGCGACGATTAGTTTCGCATGTTTCGGCCACCAATGCCATTGCTGTCGCATTGAACCATGTGTTAAGAAACAACTAGGTATTCTTAATAATTAATACAATACTTTTTTAGGATTGGCTTCCGTCGTTTCCGCTCTGCCTTTTCGGGTCACGTGGCATGCAGCAGTCGCACCGACACGCGCCTAGGTAGCATACCGAGGCTGCGATCGGATTTCAACTGGTTGTAACTCTGTCACAGAGCCGCTGCGACAGTGCGACCGCGATTTATTCATATGCGCACTTTACAATTGCACATATAACCACAGGATCAGGAGTTCAGCCCCTCGCTCGGTCTTCCCAAATTCCATGCTAGACTTGCGAGTGAACATATTCACGTAGAACCCGACTTTTTAATTTTGAACGACCCGGGTACGAATCACTATCATGTGAACTTGTAAATTCTGAGAGCTGCATTTGTCATCCTCTCATTTTTTGGAAAGAGGGTCTCATTGTTGACCCCCACTGTCCCCGGCTATCTACACACCCTACCCTAATCAACTCTTTTCGACAGTTCGACAAACGGGCACTTTCGCCCCATTCTCCATTCTGCGAATTGGCCTAGGGCGAATTGCCCCATTCGACGAATTGTCCTTCTTCCAGTTGTCCAGAGACCAATGGAATTTCGACGAATTGGCCAGATTCGCGGTGCAATACGCTTCCCCTACAAGAATAGAAATCCACGTGGAACGATCTATTGTTATATTCACACAGGATCCAGGCTATTGGTACATCCGGGTGTGAACCTCCTGCTGCACGTCGAGATAGATGCATTCACGTCCTTTATCAGTAGTTAAGCTCCCATGTACCAAGACGTCATCAACTACCTCGACAGGATCGCGAGCTTTGGAGGGCTTCCAGAAGCCAGTTAAATTACACAGGCTTCTGAAAACCACTATGCATGTCACATGCAAAAACAAATTACGTACTACGTGATTCCAGTATTATCGCTCTATTTTGTGACATACAAACCTACTGGCAGGGAATGCATGCATATATAAACTACTGACAACTGCAATGTACAGTGAGTACTTATCTGTTCCAAAGATAAACGAACAAAAAATTTTAAAATGTCCAATTCACACAACTGTTTTGCATTTGCTCATGCCAACCACCCTCGTGCATTTATAGGTGCGTCAGATGTTGATTTTTTTTAAAGATATCTATAATATTATTTTTTATTAGTGGGAAATTATGCTTGCACAAACTGCTGATCCCTCGTACCAACAGCTCCCAAAGCTCCTTTCAAAAATTTTAATATTCACTCTGCGTACAGTCAGTGGCACTGGCGGGCGGCGGCCAAGTGCTTACAATGCGGGTCTCCGTACGCAGCTCATCTATAGATCGAAAGGGGCAGGGATGAGGACTGAACTAGAAATTCCTGGGATCTGAAGCGCGGCTTTCATAGACGCGCTTTCATAGACGCCCTGTTATATATTTCAAATTGTCTGACCTATGTCATAGAAACATTCGAAACATTTCAACTGTCATTATCAAAGAACCGTTTTGCGTCGTACAAGCAATACCTTTAACCGATGGGTATATAGCTGCGCATCGGCACTCAGCGAACTAACATCATCCCTTCCTTTAGATGAAATTAGAATATTTGTGTCTGCTCTATGTTTCTCTGTCGGTCCGTCAACGTCAGCTTCAGTGGCACATTTTAGTATGACGAAAACACGGCAATGCCTGCAGGAACACGGAATAAATACACACACAAGTCTGTATATTTGACGAGACAAATTATTCTAGCACGTGACGGGCGAGACGGAATGTCCAACGTGCCTGAATGTCCAACGAGACGAAAGATCCAATCGAGACGGAATGTACGAGCCTAAATGTCCATCGAGACGAAAGATCCAATCGAGACGGAATGTCCAACGAGCCTGAATGTCCAATGAGACAAAAGGTCCAAGCGAGACGGAATGTCCAACGCGCCTGAATGTCCAACGTGCCTGAATATCCATTATTGGATCTTTCGTCTCGTTGGACATTCAGGCTCGTTGGACATTCCGTCTCGTAATCCCCCTTGAAACAAAATCCTGGCTACGTGCCTGGGTAAACTATCGCTTGTTTTGCTCCACGACACGAGAGCAGAATCGCAGTCATCCGACGAAAGCGAGAAGTTTTATCTTGCTTGTACTAAGACAAACTTCAACTTCAGATGCCTCCACATAATTTTGTGGTCCCATCCCATCGTGGCAAATAGGCAAAATGAGCACACCTCACATGTAGGTGCACACTCCATCCCCGGCGTGCCGCAAAAAATGCCTCACTCAGGAGACGGCAGCCGAAGGGAGAATCTCAGCCAATGAAGAAGAAAGCAAACTGCATACCTTGGACGTCTTGGGCACCTGGTCTCCCACATAGATCTTGCGGAATTGCTCAAAAAGCTCAGCAGAGCCAGTTCTAACTTCTCGCCCGAGCAGGAGCCCAAGGGCAGGCGAGAGTCCCTCAGCTGCATCAGCTGGAGCACCCTGAAAGAAGCCCAGAGCTGCAGGCCCAAACCACCGGCAGACCGGCCGGCTCACCTGCACACCAGCTCGCCGTCCATGGCATCGTGGTCGTCGGCCGTGGAGAAGGACGCTCGTCCCCCCACAGCCGCCCCAATGATGTACACCAGCCAGGACAGCTGCCCTGCCGTGCATGCGTCAAACTCAGCAGGTGCTTTTCAGCCCCTCCGGACTCTCAGCCGAGCTAAAAGGCTAGAACATGGGTTTTCAAACTGGGTTCCTAGGAGTACCCTCAGGTGTTCTCAGAGCTCCCCAATTTCCTACACCATTTCCGCCCTTATGTAAAGCTAGTTTCCAGTTGCCTACCGATGCATAACAATGAGCCAATTCTTCCCTAATATGTGAATTATTGTTTAGAGGGCCTGTAGCTTGTGCACCGGTTTATTGTATCCATACCGGGACTGGCAAGAATCCTCAGTTAATAATCGAAAGAGATGGGGAGTTCCTTAAACTAAAAATAGCATCCATGGTTTGCAGTAGACACTCGCAACAGAGCGATCGCCTCGGTATGGAAAATGGACTTTGAGAATGATCGGGCTCAATTTGTCCCGGTGAACAAAGAACAAATCTCAGTTTCATAGTTCCTGTGACTAAGGTGTATGAATCGGGTGTTGCCAAAGAATTATAGGAATAACCATATTGAACTTCTCGACCTTGATTTATTTGGAATAACTCAATATTGGTTCGCATTTGCGGAGGATTGGATAAACATGCGTTAACCTTTACAACTTTTTGTCCTGTGGCATTTCCGAGGAGAGGAGTGCACGTGCACAGCTTTAATTGGCACTTGAAGAGCACAGGCACACGTGCTCCCATACCTGTGACTGCACTGCCACAGAAAGTTAACCCTGAATCTAGACCATTCCAGTGTTTTTACAGCAAAATTAAACACCATTCCTGTCCACAGGTGAAGTGTTCATCCAGTTCAAGCACTATCTAAGAGGATCTAAGCAAAGCACTCCTGAATATATGCATTACCGTTTACAAGGTCTATAGGTACTACTTCACTGCGTCACTGCCGGGACCCCAAAAGTGACGACGATTGGGTGTTTAATGGCGCAAAATGAAACGTAGGCCATGCTATGCAAAAAGTTTAATTAGAAAGGTAAAGAAATATTAATTGAAAGGGCCTACCGTAGAAGAAAGAAATTCAAGTGCAGAAGACCTATAGACCAGATGCAAAATGGAGCGCTAGCTATTTAGTGTACTCATGATCAATTGTCAAATTTCCGCCATATCGGAGGGTTCCCGTACCGATAGTTTTGCCCAATAGTCAATGGTCCCGGCAAAGTGGGAGTCGCAGAACTAAAATATGACCACCTGCTGCAAGCCCACTTCAAACCCTTGACAAAACGTCCTCGATAAAGATTGTTCACTGACCTGAATGACACAGTTCACCGCTTGAGTGACGAGTCTTGTGACCTCGTTGCTGACATTTCCTTTTCCTGAATTTGTGGCAGTCTTTCTTTTCCTCTTTGAACCGAAACTAAACAGCAGCCCATTGAGTGCACAAATAAATTGCCCTAATATCATGAAAACCCGAGTTATATGCAGATGTGCCTCATCAACTACTCGAAAATGTGAAAAAACCCCAATATGACGGCTCCTAGTGGCATGAAAATGATGGCCGGCAAGTATTTTTCATATGGCCTATAACCGGTGTAAATTGCCAGCTTTTTTGAGAAAATCAAAAACATTACCAAAAGGAACTAAAGGCCGATCCCTTAGCATAAAGGCTGAATGAAATGTAAGATATCCAAAAAGTTTGGGGAAAAGCTGCTCAATGTTCCCGATCAAAGAATTTGCAGTGTTGCAGAATGTGCAGTACACTTAGCAAACCACCACAATGCTCACAAAGTGGAGAGTCTTCAACACGAAGAAGGTAATGATGGGACAAGCATGAATGTCCAATACTCTAGAGACACATCCAATGGTCTCTGTGGTGAGGACTCTTCCCCACCTCCAAATGAGGTGCGACGTTGCTTTGTCCCTTCCGAGGGGTCAGGCAGAGGGGCTACCTGGCAGGCAGTCGGGAGAGACCCACCTTCGAGCACGGCCAGGTCGAGCGCAGCCACACCCTGGCTGCCGGCCTCGCGGTATGCCTGCGCAGACTGGTCCAGGAGTTGCACAAGGAGGGCGCATGTCTTCTCATATTCGCAGCGCCCAATCGTTGACAGCTGATCCAGCTGCTGCTGCACCATGCCCATGTCGTCCAGGGGTCCTCCAAGCCCTCCCTGCGACCAGCGTGTCAAGCTCACCGCACTTGCTCCCAACAGGTCTGCCGAACAACTCGAGTCGCCACAGGTTAGCACGTGCTCGCCTCCAGCACCTCAATAACACTTTGTCCCACGGACAGCCAAAGCCCCGCGCAAGGCAATGAGCATGAGCTGGAGGCAAAGCATGTACTGGGTCCTGTTACCGACTTAGTCATTTGCACCTTGAGAAAAAAAAAAGGAAGCCGACTCTTAACCCCGTATTCCTTTAAAGGGGTCAGAACATGCAAAAAATAAAATATACTGCTAGGACCCACTGTATGTTCTTATAATACTGCTAAATTTGTTTTGTAAATGGCATGATAGTTTCGATGAGAAATCGATTTACATGCGGGACCCTCGGATTCGCCCCATTCAAAAGGCCGCCGTGGCTGGTGGGCTGGTGAGGTCCCCAGCCAACCAACCGCACGGCGTCCCCTTGCAAGCACTCAGACTTGGCTCTCTTGGTGTCTTGAGCTTAACCTTCCACCTTTCTAGCATGCGGTCCGTGACGATTATGTCTACAGCATCACTCGCATCGTCAAAGTCTTTGACACTGATCGCAGCAGCGATGAGAGTGATTGTTATCAAGAGATCTTGGAAGCTGTTCATTTTGGCTGCTACCCACTGGCAACCAGCTCCAGCGACGGCGAGTCAGGGACGAACTCGCCGTGGTCGCCGTCTTCCGGGACAGTCTCGCAGGCGCACATGCAGGGTGGAAGGTCAAAGGGCCTTGGGCAAGAGCGAGAATAGCAATGGGGTTGCTGAGTTGCGTAAGCAATTTAGGTCGTACCGCAGCGAGGAGAGCTTGGGCAACCATGAGCGCGCCTAGAATGAGAGAGCGTTCACGAACACGTGGTTTATGGGCACCATGGTGTGACTAACTTGGGCAGTGTTGCCTGGTCACCAGACGAAAATGATCAAAATTCGTAAATTGATTATTTCAATTACTAGAGCTCTAAATATAGCGAAACTTGGTGTATATACTAAGTAGCCTATGAGCATTCCATTTCAAGAATAACCTATGTTTCATTTTCATGTCCTAGCTCCTTTAAATATATATGCTTTGAAGTAGAAATCTTATATTGTTACTATAGTTAAGCTTCACCTGATGCGTTAAAAAACACCCAACCTAGGGGGGAAAAATTTTTTTCCTCTTGGTTAAGACAGGCATGTCTCAAAATTATTGTTTGTTGAAAAAAAAAAAAAAATCTTTGCCCAATATTTGTGCTACAATACGAATTTTAAAACTTGCAGGACAAAACCGAAACTACTCCTGTGGGATGATGATGATAGCATTTGTATCCAACTAGTGTGCGCTCTGAGGCAACTCTGACGTCCAGCAAACTCACGAGCGCAAGAGGAGGACTATGTTCCAAATTTTACCCAAGTTAACTTGTCTTCTACGTCAGCAGGTAATGCCCCGTGACATCGCGAGTAAACAATCCACGACTCGATTTTGGAACGGCCTGAATAATCACCTGGATACTGCGCAGATTGGCTTTGCCCTGGGCTACAGCAAAAAGAAAACATAGCAGCGATAGCAAAAAATAACAGACAATATCTTTTGATCATGGAGAAAGCACTCGAACAGACGTTAATACTAACCTCTTTAAAGTTTTTCTTTGACAGTGACAATGCGTATTTTCTGATGTGGCTCCACCAGCCCCTTTTGCTCACCTTCCTTTTGGGCTATATACTGAGTTCAAAAGTACCTTTTTCTTTTCAGTTAGACATCCAAAATTTATTTTTATTAATCAGCGCGATCGCTCTAAGCATACGTCCAGGTGCCCTAAACACATAAGTTCCACGCATCGCAATTTGCACCGATTACGTTTTGCGGAAATATCTTCCCTGCGGGTTAGCAGTATAGCACATGGGGCTTTCTCAACTGTTGTATATGTGACTTATGTATGCTTAGACGCTGAATGTGATTACAAAATCACAAAGAGAACTTTCACACCGCTATATTTCTTGGGGAGGGAGACAGGGTGAGATTTGTTGACTGATCATTTACATAAAATCCTCAAAGCCTTCACAGCTTTACAAGTGTTTTCCTCTCATTACACACGTTCTGGAAAAAACAAATTAAAAAATACTTCCACATCATTTACTGCGTTCAAAGATTTTCAACCTTGAACGTAAGAATACAAGTTCCCTCGAACGCCGAGAATAATGACGCGTAGAAGCTCCTGTTTACGCTCGCATTCTAATAATAACAAGAAGCATACCTTCCTGCGGAAGGTGTACGGTCTGGATGTGGGGCACAGTCAATTTGTACGTTAAAAACAGCAAATCACAATAACCACACGTAAATGGCTGCACCCGATTCTCTGTCATTTAGAGCGTCTGCCACCAAAGACAACGGAGCAATCAAGCTTTGGTGGCTATGGGCGCAGAAAGCAGATGACGAGCAGACTGCGAAGAGATCATGCAACGTATTTACTCGATTTGATCCGACGTTACCCACCGATCGAGGAGGGCAGCGTGAGTAATTACTCTGGAGTAAACAACCCTCAACTGGAACACGGGTTTTGACGTCATCAAGTAAGCGCGAGCAAGTTGTGAAACGCCATTGTACAAAACTTTTACTCCGGAGTCGGATCGAGTGAATTTCGGACCACAGCCTAGGTGGGTACAAATGCTATCATCATCACCCCACAGGGTACAGTTTCAGTTTTGGCGCAAATCGAAAAATGCATATTGTAACATAAATATAAGCAAAAAAAAAAAACATTTTTTTTTTCGTTAACTATTTTTTGAGACATGCCTGTCCTGACCAGGTAGGAAAAAAAATATTTTTTTCCCCCTGGGTTTAGTGCTTTTCTAGCCCATTGACTACTCATTTCTTTTCTTCAAGGAACGTACAGAAAAACTTCATTTTAAACAGGAAATTTGCATCAAAATAAGAAAAAAGAATTTCCTTGACTTCCAGGTGTGGTATCTTGCTCTAAATCAGAACTTTTTATCATCTGGTCCTCTTCAGTAGTTCTTCATAGTGTGATAGTGCTGAAAACATTCAGGAAGGTGGAGAGCCACCTTGATGCAAGTGATCAAAACAATTTGCATTGTTTTCATCAATCCCACCGCTCTTCATCGAATTATCTGATTGCGAGTAATCGGAAAGGCTGCAGGATTTGTCATCAGAAATGCATGAGCATTCACTTTCAAAAAGAAGTTTTTTGGACCTCTTCGTCGGCTAAAGCGGACCTCCGCGCCAAAACCATGTTGTTTTGGCGCAAACGCTTACCTAGCCTGCGTTTTTTTTTTCTTTTTGGCTCAATGGAGCGCTTTTTTTCTGTCAAACAGGAACACAAATGAGCAAAAAATTAAGGTAAGTAGAGCCACAAGGGTGGTGTTGCCATCTGCCAAAGAGCGCGCTAAACAAGCGCTGAAGCCAAACACACTCGTGGTTGGGCTTTATGGTCCGTAAAGGATGGCACAAGTGACACTCATCATTAATAGGCAAGGGCGTTAAGTATACCTCTTAAAAAATAAAAATTTTTGGGTCTCGAAACTTGTCTTGTTTACTAAAACGGCAGGTTCTAGCACAAACAAGCTACACCATGCTTTTGTGCAGTATGATTTTAGATTGCAAAACTTTGCACCAAAAATCCTGCACAGCCACTGAGGTGCTCTTAGAGCAAAGGGAACAGTTGCTCGATATTAGCTGGCATTCTGACTGCACATGACACAACAGTGTCACACCAAATACACAATCAGCACTTGCCCGCAATTTTCTCAGGCCCACCAGCCCTGAGGTTATAAGCTGATCTCAAGGATACACACCATCATCTTTAAACTTTATGGCAGCCTGAAAGCCGCGTAAGTGAAACGCACAAAATTCCCAAGCATGTCGGGCACCATTTTATGCTCGACTACCTTCGGTAGAAATCCTGTATAGAACACATAGGTGTGCGGCTCTCGAAGGTATATAAAAAAGGAGCCCCTCCAGAAGGTACCTCTATAGACAGAGCGGGCTGCATAATGTATAAAATCAAAGTTTGCTGAGGCTCCACCTGATGACTTGGGCCACGGAGTCCAGACGTGACGTGATGTAGGCTCGCGTCACCTCAGGCGTGTAGGCATCCAACAGGTGAGGCTCTGAGGCCTTCACGTATGGCACAGAAGCAACCATACGCTGCCATAAACTCAGCAGGTAATGGACACTGTTGGGTGCAAACTGCCACATCTGCGAAGCAAGAATAGATGTGCTCACTGAACCAAGCCAGCCCACTTCTTGCATGGAGAGCCCTCACTATGAAAGGAGATTGGGGCCAGCTTGCCCAAAGAAATGAGGATGAAACAAATCTCGTAGCAGAAGACTAGAATATGCTTGGAATGGGAGTTAAGACAAGGGGAAGTGCCTAACTGAGAGCCTGATGCAACTTGAACAAGCAGTAAAGGGTCACTGACGTGATCTTTGAAAGGCCAGACACTGGTCTGACGTTTTACATTTGTTTTCTTTGTCTAAGTCAACGACTACATATCTTCTAATTGCTACATGCAGGATGTGCACATTTGTTTAGTTATGTCACTTCAAAATTTCATATCCAGGCTGTTTACAAGCATGTTTTCAGAAGTTTTTCTTGTTTTTTCAGAATTTTTTCGTCACATTTTTTGCCCACAGCACTGATGAAAGTAGAATTTGACTTTTTGCAGCAGTTCTTGCGGCAGGCAAAACGTTTTATGCTTTCGAGCAGGTGCCAACATATGTGCTAGCACGTAACTTGAAAATTAAATAAGAAAGCTCATGGAAAGTCCACCTTTGATGATGACTGAAGCTTCATTTTTGGTATCAAAACATATTACTTATTTCTCTTCGCAATGAGAATACGTAAAACTACCGTAGTCATAAAAAAATAACAGCTTCGTTAAGAGATAAGGTTCAGGTCAAAATTGGTTCTGTTTACATTAGTTATTAAGAAATAAATTAATGGCTCCCCCACTCTTCAAACAAAAAAAAATCTTTGTGGATCATAGTGCAGCTTTTTAGATGAAACATCTGCTCCCTCCTTCCGATATCATTCCTGTAAAAATTCTGCAAGAACCAGCATATTCCCTAAAATGATGATTGATGAAAATATATTCACTTAGTTTATATGAACAATGCAAGAACTACCACCCACAAAAATTGAAAACTTGCATGTGCACTTTGAAACCAACATCACACATTAGTCTGCAGCATCAGCAGCGGTGGAGCCAAGTTGAGTCAGCATAGTGACTATCAATCAACTGATGCACAGGAACAAATTTACAATAGTATTTATAAGCCTAAATTTGTCTCGGCGCTGTTTTTATTTTTATTTATAGGCCGACCTATATTTCTAGCGAGCATAATTTTCCAGCCCACTAAGCTAATGCAAATGCACACCCGCTTCTCCTAGCATGCCGGTGCAAAACAGTGAAGCTTGACGTGCGTGCACCGGTGCAAAGCAGTGAAGACTGATGCGAGTGGTGCGTCATTGAGCCTTTCCTCAAAATGCTGAACACCCTCACATACTACTTGCTTGATGTGACCAGTCTGCTTACTTTCAGACAAAGCCCAAGGAAAGAATTTTCATTTTACCGTAAAATACCGTGGAAGCACCCACAATTAACATTTCCCAAACTTGGGAATTCTGCAAATATTACATTATTAAGCGCCCGATTTGACCGGACAAGCGCCCTCATGTCTAGATTAACCCAATTTTCAGTGGAAATTGGGCGGGCACTCCGTCCGGTATTTTACGGCAGGTTACAATAACGGCATGTGCAGTGCCGCGATTGTAACCTTATAGAAAAAGAAGGACCTTCTTTTTCCTTCGCTAAGTTGACCTTGACACAAGTGTGGAGCAATCTTTCACAAAAATGGTATGTTGGCGCATATGCAGCAGGCTTGCGTTTGGCACAAATGGAGTAATGCCCCCACAGGAAATTTGGATCTAGAATTTGGATATGAATACTTTTTCTGGAGTTGGATACCTCATTAATCAGAATGCAACAAGACCAATATTTCTAGAAACTGTTATACATCAGGTTTTCATGTTTAATTTATTTCTAATTACCAGCAAAAGAATTTCAACACATACAACCTTTTCTATACTGATGCTAAAATTACAAGAATAGTTTTGTTGTACATCACTGCTGCTTGTAGAATGTGCAGACATACTTTGTGTTGACTATATTGTAAGAAAGTTGTGCAGAAACATTTGTGATAATGTTGACATTTTCTTAAAAACTATAATAGATAGGAATAAGCTAACCTCGTATTTGTGCTTAGCATCCAGAATCACATTAGATGTGAGAGTGTAAATTGAACGAAAAAACGACAGAAATGTTAAAAATCTTGTATCCCCTTAATTTTATGGTACTGACTAAATTCTGACTCATGATTCCTAGTCACACAAACTGATTAAACAGAGAATTAAGTAACCATACCAGTGCTGAAGCTCACGACTTTTCAGCTTTCGCTCACATTCTTTCTCAGATTTGCAGGAGTTTCAGTTTCAGTGGCTGCTGCTAGTCTCTTGCATGCACTATTTTGTTAAACAAAATTAGTCTAAAATATTTGTGAAAATTTGGGCAGTTTAATAGAAATGTCATGTTTTGCTAGAAAGCCGAAAGCAACACTTTCCAACAAGCTAGAAAGAAAATGGAGTTCTTTTGCCAGAGAGCAAAAAACAAAACAGCATTTTTCAGAGAACCTTGGAATAATTCAGAACAGACAGGGAACAATACTAAGTACACTTCCGACACTAGGAAGGCCAAAAGTCTCACTACAAAGCGAAAGATGAGCTTAGGGAAAGCTCGGCAAGCCTACCTGTAGACTCGTGACAGTGAACTTTGCTATGAGAGCAATGGTCTCGGGGTAGGCTTCAACCTTGACCAGTTCGCCGAGCTGATAGTTAGACTTGAGCCTAGCCAAGAGGCGGCAGAACTCGTGATAACTGTTTGGGTCCGCCAAGCTCTGAAAATAAAATGGCGGGTTCAAGCCCCAAAAGTGGGCCAATCCAAGAGAGGCAAGAGACCTGGGGGTTCTCGAGGACATGCTTGACACCGGTGACCAGCTGGGAAAGGAACTTGGCCCGTTCGGCATTGTTGAAAAGCGAGCGGCGCACTGAGGCAATCTGCACGAGGCAGGAAAGCACCGGAGGGCTCAGAGTGCCCGGCAGGGAGTGGAACAGGTCGAAGAAAAGCTGCAGGGTGTTGTAGTCGAGGAAGGCCGGCCGCCAGCCCGTCGGGATCTGCACTGTGCACAGGTCGTCCGAGGACTCGTCTGGACTCGTGCCAATGAAGTCGAAGCTCAAACAGTGGTGGGCCAGCCGCAGAAGCTGACTCATCAGTTGTTGCTGCAAAGCACAAGATACACTCGGGCACATAGGGCACAAGAACACCAACACAGACGGGGACTGTACCTGCGTGTCGTCACTGAAGCTCATCTGACTTTTCCATGAATCCAGGGCTCTTCGAAGAAGGTCGCAAGCCAGTTGGAAAATGTCGTACAGTTGGCTATCCCGGAAAGAGGATGCAATCTTACGCTGCTTGGTCAGACTACGGTTGGCTTCCGCCTGCAATGAAAATTAGGCTAAGCCTGCGTCTGTGGGTTCCTTGCGGCATCGCACCTACCTCGGTGACATGGTTCATTTCACAGGTCAGCTGCGAAAGCAGCTGCACCCCCACCATGCAGTACTCGACCGAACCCTGCAGGAACGACTGCACTTGGCGAATGACATTCCGGAAAACAAACTCCTCTTTGTCTGAATCAAACCAGCCCAGCTTGGTGAGCCGGGCAAAAAGCTGAACTAGTGCTTGGGTCACGTATGAGGCCCCTTGGGCCTCTGCCATAGGTACGACAGAATGTAGTTGCCTGCAAAAACAAGAAACACCATTCTTATTTTCCCTCTTGAACTACAGCAAACATGCGTTACCACTTACGCATTTCTAGCCGCTGCTGTAGACTCAAGGAACCCGGGCTCTTTGACACCAACTTGCTCAGTGTAGTAGCTGCTAGAAGCTGTGCATATGAACTCTGCACAAAAAACAATGGAAACAAGTTCATTAAGGATTCTTTGCAAACTTTGTTCAACAAATGCAATACACTGGAATGAACCTTTCCCAGGATTGCCTATGTGCATGCTTAGCTGTAGCAGACACGGCCGGTCCGCCATTTTTTATGCCATCTGCGTGAAGGGATTGGCGGTAAGAAACAGTTGGAAGCTGGAGGTAGCCTGAGTTTCAATTCAAATAAACAATAATTTGGCTCCGCCTTCATTTGCAACCACAGTACAGGCGTAATAGCTAGTAAAAGTGTTGTAGAAAGCCACCAGAAATGCTTCTTGATTTGTCGACAGATGGTGCCGGCAGATTGTGGAAAAGACCCATCGAAACACAACACATACATACAGAATCGTTTCAATTGGTCTCAGGTCAATGAACCGCATTCCCCTGAGAAAAATAGTAAACAGCCCTTCACATACACCAAAGAGTCACCAAAGAGCAAGCCTAAACCCATTAGTAGTTTTCCGGCCACAGCTGTCTATGGATCAGACCAAACTGGGCCCATGCTACCAAGCAATTCCTTGTCACAGAAATGAATGGCCCATGAAGATCATGAGGCCACTAGAGCAGGGCAACACAAAGTGGCCCACACTAATGATTCATGCTGCACACAGCCACAGCTGACATTAATTAGTACAGTGGTTCTCAACCATCTATGTTTCGCGGACCCTTTGTGGATCAACGGAGATGATGGAGGACCCCGTTCGTGGCAAGGAGAAGGAAAAGTTATTGGTTAAATATAATAATGATTTAATAAATAGATATAACTAAGGGCTAGTATGAAGTAGACCTATATTATTGACATATGCACGAGAAAACTTGCCCGAAAACAAAAACATTTCTTCTCGACCTCAAAAAGAGACGAGAAAACATGCCCGAAAGCTGAAACATTTCTTCTCGACCTTAAAAAGAGACAATTTTTATTGCCGGGCTGACTAACTTCGCGGACCCCTAGAATGCCTTCGCAGACCCCAGAGGGTCCGCGGACCTCCATTTGAGAAGCACTGAATTAGTATATCGCGGTACACTGCAAAGTATAAGCATACAAAGGGAGTGCATTTGAAAAATCTTTAAGTGAATACAGGCCTTTCAACTGCTGAAAAAACTGGAATGACCCATAAAAAGTAAAATAACAATGGTATAATAAAAAAAAATTTGGGGTTTTACAAGTCAAATTAACTATGGCCATCTGGCAAGGACTCAGGATTAATTTCGACTCCCTGAAGATCTTTTGACGGTAATTGACTTTTCCGCAATAACACCCAGTCAAATTGCGGGCACCTTGACCGGGATTCAAATCCGCCAAATGGGAATAACAATGGTATGGTCAAGCAGAAAAGAATGTCGAAATGTATAAGTGATGTACTATCAAAGCACGTATTCATGCTTTCCAATGTTGGCAGACTCTAAAAAGGTATTGAAGAACTCCACATGATACTTTTCTTCCGTACCTCTTACCAGCTTTTGTTACTCTTGTGTTTTCTTCATCTTTGCAAAGAGGAATATGAGGTTCAGAGTATATTATTAGCTAATTCATATAATTCACAAAGTTAAGAACTAGTATTTGGGCACCCCTACCCCCATTCCTATGAATGTTTCATTGTTTACGGAACACTATAGGATGAAAGGCATGATGAGCAGCTAAACTTATCCAATAGGCCTGCTCCAAAACATACAGAATAGTAGGCTTGCGATCATTCAAACTC
Source organism: Ixodes ricinus (assembly GCA_037355805.1). Classification (NCBI taxonomy): domain Eukaryota; kingdom Metazoa; phylum Arthropoda; class Arachnida; order Ixodida; family Ixodidae; genus Ixodes; species Ixodes ricinus. The sequence goes on from JAZHYW010029569.1 coordinate 84,155, forward strand.
TGATATTTCATACTTCTGGTTAATTCAAACAAATTTCAAAATTTTAATTGCCCCGCTATGTTTTTAATGTATTCATAGGTCCCTTACCGTAAAGTTCCGAGAATGCCCGCCCCGAAGAGATCGCCCATTCTGTTTTTCTTGCTAAATATCTGTAACCATAAGTATTCCGAAACATCGCCCACCCCCAATTTCCGTCGGACGTCACGTGATGTCCTATGGCAATCGCATCAACCGCGCAATTTGCTGTACCGGCATGTGTGACAAGCGAATTCATAGCGGGCTCCCGCATTTTTGTCCACAATCTGCGCACGCCATATCGGCTCCCGTAACACGCGAGTTGTTCCCACGTGTATGTTCCACCGTGAAATGCGAATCTGCTGCGTCCGCAATCTGCGGTATCGGTTCCTGTGACATAAAGCTTGTAGCGGATTCTGGCGTTTTTGTCCACGATCTGCGCGCGCGATATCGGTTCCCGTGACAGGCAAGTTTGTAGCGGGTTCCCGCGTTTATTGCACCATGAAACTTGAATCTGCTGCGTCCGCGATCGGCGGTATTCATTCCCGTGAGATGGAAGTTCTCAGCTGGTTTCAGCAGGTCCTTCCCACCGTGAAAGGTGAATCTGCTGCGTCCACAACGTGCGGTATCCTTTCCCGTGACACAGGAGCTCAAAGCCGCATGTTTATCTCATCGTGAAACAATGCGATATTTGCAGTATCAGTTCCCGCGTCACGTGGTTTGTAGCCGGTGCCAGGGTGTTTATCACTAATTTTTTATAAAGCTTTGCTGTGGCATCCCAAAAGATAGCCCACGCCTGTTTTCACCATTTATCTTTTCATTTTGGGTGGGCATACTTTCGGACCTTTACGGTAATTCGAACTGAGTTTTCGTGTAATTCATACTTTTTGTTCGCGCGGCCCCATTTAGTGCACCTCCTTCCGAGCATTCGTGCACTGCAGAGATACGGTGGCTATAAGGGGAGCTGTCAGAATCCACGCGCGAGAGAAGGAGCAGCCGGTCAGGATGCAGCGGTGGCGCTGTTGTTGACACCAAGAAGCGTCGTCCGCTCGCATCCACTGAGATTCAGATACTTTCTTGTTCCACAGGTAGGTATCGCGTGCGATATACGCCCCTTAAAATACATTTGAAAGTTCAACCATGTTGATTTTGGACATGGGGATAACATAACTAGAGCAAAAACCTGCTGATGCTTTTGTCGTCGTCGTCGAGAATGGCGAAGGGGAAGGCTTTCCTCTTTTCTTTCTCGCAGAAACATACCCCGTGGAGCATCTGAGAGCAAAGCAGTGTGTTGGCCGTTTTGCCATTGTGGTAGTCTGGACGCATGGGGCAATCTTTACAGGAAGAGTACCACAAACGAGCAGTTCTAGCGACGCGAACGAGCCTTTCCTGGCGTTGCGTCTGTAATTGGCATTTCAGAGTCTATGAGCGCGACACCTATCGTCGTCATGATATACTAGCATGCCGCCGCACACAAAGCATATCACACGATTCTTGCACTTCCCCTTCTAGTCACCGTAGTAGAGAGGCAACACCTACGGAGCTTGCTTCTCCGCAGTGCACCGGTGCTTGGTGAGAAGCTCATCCAGCGGGGCTCAAAAAGGGCAAAGCCATATATAGAGAGAATTCGGCCATTCACTGGGAAGTATAGGAGACAAATGGGGAGGCGCCATTGGCCGAAAGCCGGCTGGGTGTGTTCCAAGGCATGTTAAGAAATTCAAATGTGGCCAACATGAAGCCGGAAATGACACCCTGGCGGTGGTCTTGAGAAAAACGAAATTAATAAGTGCGTCGGGGATAACTCTCAGTGATTGAAAATATGGTGCACGTGATGTTTCAATCACAGTCATTCAAAATCATGGTGGAAGAACGCGACTAGCGGTGATCGACATAATCCGTACGCCAAGCGCCGAGAGCAGGGAATCAGCAGTCTGAACTGTCACACTCTGTCCGAGCAAAACAGAGTTTGAGTGGCACATTTGTTTCTTACAACTTTTTGCATGATCATGAAGAGTTACTACATTTAACCCTTACGCTTTTATGAAAACTGTTTCTCGCTACCACCGCTAGGGGGATTCTTTTGGCTTCTGGTTGGCCAAGGGCATGCCAAGCCCTCTATCTGCGTCTGGTGCACGCCCTGGCTCTGCCCGCTCCTTTCATCAACCAAACTCTCTATGCACGGCTCTGAAGAAGGGCACCATGAGCTCTGGAAACGAGCACCATAAGGAAATTTTCATAGCAACTACCACGGACGCTGTGACGTGGCGGCATGGCATAGGTCCACGTCATAGCGTCCATGCAAGTTGGTATCAAAACAGTCGTGCGGTGCCCATTTTTATCGCTCATGTGTCCCCTGCTTAATTGTTCACATTAGACAACTTGTTGACCTAATGAACAAACTTAATTTTGTTTTGAGTTGTCATGTGCTGCCTAAATAGTCCACGATAAACATTTTTGAGGGATAAATTAACTTATGTCACACATTTCACACACTTTCTTTTTTTTTTTTTGTGTGTGGCATATTTGATTATGATTGGTAGGCTTCTGTAGAGGAAACCATCAAATATCTGCTTTCTGTGTGTAGCCATTCATATGGCAAATCATAATTCTACCTCGCATCATTTATACATGAATTTCTGATAATTCAAGCAGAATTCGTGGCTTCCTCGAGTTTGAATTAACAAGTCTACTGTACTCTCCACAGGACATAAATTTTGCTGTTCTAACAAAAGCCAAATATGATAATACTCGCACTCTATTGAACACCAAGGGGGAAATGCACCATACAACTGAAGGAAGATGCAAATATTGTGAACGACTTTATCTTCGAAAGCTCAATATAGAAAATGTTGTGGTGTGTGAGTGTCTTCAGGAAGTGATTTGGAATTATATACTATAAATCCATTACCATGGGACAATATATATGAGATCAATTTTTCACAATATTTTCCATGTTGCAAAATTTGCAAAAATTAGGTTATGCAAAACTTAAGTTGTTTACAGTAGCTCCTTTTATGGAGTGCAAAGAAATTCAATAAAATGTCTGAGAAGCACACACAGCAAAGGAGATAAGCCAGTGCAGTTATCCTAAGCGACATTGCTAGTGTAAAGCTAAATAGTTTGGTATGCTAGATCTACCAACCATTCAACTTACATTCAAGACACAAGAAACAGACAGGGATGCAACACTGCACTATGTTGACCATGAAGGTTTCATACATGTGTTCCTGAACCGTTACACAAAACAAGATTACATGAAAGTAACCCAGCTTTCCCTCTGGCTACAAGAAAGGTAATATAAGCAGAGCAGCCCATGAATGCGACTTCCCACAGCAACTTGACACCCCTTGAAGACTATTGAGTCAGCATAGGACCCTCACAGATTTGTATCCCTGAGATGCCAAGTTAGCGAGAGCAATTTCGCATATTGCATGCGGCATAGGCAATGTTTTAGGCATACTCCAGAATAAGAATAGCTTTGGGACAAGTCTATGGCTCTCTTCATAGCACAGTTCATAAAACGCAAGGCTAGAAAACAACAGTCTTCAGTGAGCAAGTCTCCTTTGAGTCTGGCCAACTTGACACATGAATAGAACCTAATAACTGAGAGAAGTCTCATTTCATGCTCATCACTTTCAGCAAGCTAACCCACAATCACTTCACTTGCCAAAAACCAGGTTCTCCTATGATCCTCGAGTGTCCCGTGTATAATAGCGAGTTTGTTTCACTGCACTTGTGTCCACACGTGACGATTCACAGTGTGGAGTTCAGTTTGTTTCGGCCGGCACGCACTCCACGAGTGTCTCCGCTCTCAGTTTGTTTCGGATGCTGGCACTCCACAACTGCATGCACCCGCTGCACCGAGAGAATCGAGCATAAGCCAGAATGCAATTCCATCATGCATTGCACAGGCAAGGATAGTGACGAGTGGGAGCAGACAACGGGGAATCGTCTGCAACAAGGTGCCATTCGCACCTATCGGAATCGAACGAAAAAGAGAATTTTCCGCTAGATGTCGCATCCAGCAGGCGACAAAATCGAACACGAGCGTCTGCTACTTCATAAAGAAAGCAATCGACAACCCGTGCTTCATTTGCAAGGTTTGAGTCATTTTGTTGCCGTACAGACACTGAAATCTAACGATGGGCAAAGAAAGGTTTGGGTCAAACATCAGGAGCCGCGACATCTCTCACAAAGCAAAGCAAAGCACGCTCAGCAGAAACCTGTGACGCGTCCAATACGCGCCAAGAAAGCTAAACAATTTTACGCGAGGCTTTGAAAAAAAATTTAATATTTACCCGTGGCAGCTATCTTGCACCGTCGTATTTCGTTTGAGAAGGCTCTCTTTCTTACCGCTCCCACCATAGTGATAAATTCTGACCGACCCAGCTGTATATGACGACCGAAATAGAATGCACCGCGAAACATATTTCTGGAGATTCCGACAGACTAGTTTTTACCCTTAACCTTTCAAAATAAAATTGCTTTATTAGGCGCTAAGTTTGGGATATTTGGGAGGGGGGTTCCATGTGCATATCCAGAGGATATGGTATATGTCGGGGTAGTCCCCACGGTGTGGACACCTGGGCGTTCCTGGTAAGCTCAGGAAGCAGTGGGTGAGGTGTGGCGCAGGCAACGTGTTGGTTTAAATCTGTCGGAGTATGGCGGATTGTCGCTGCACGAGGGTGCTGGGTACTGCTGCACATTTTGCCGTGCTGTCCATAGGAGTACTCTAATGTCAACTTGCGTCCTGCATGGTTGCATCTCTTGTCCACGTGAGGCAGGTCAAGCATCTGTGCGAACGGTATGAACAGTTTTCTCCAGTGCAAACAATTTTAAGAACTGAAAGCTAGCTCAACTTTCGTTACTTCTTACTGCTGTTTTCTAGGCAAACGGTCTTAAGAATTGAAAGATCGCTCAACTTTTGTTACTTCATACTGCTGTTTTCTAGTCAGCTGATTGCAGAAACTTACGTCGTCTGCAAATATTTCAACAACATTCAAGTTGTTTGAAGTCATCGCAAATATAAACTACATGTTGCAGTAACGTACGGCACTATCGTGTTCCCACCCGTCCTTGTCGAACAGCGGGGCTCCAGTTTCGATTTGAGGTTTGTACTCTTACTACAACATAGATGGCGACAGCACCAGGCTGCACTTAGCTGCACTCGGTAAGTTCGTTCGGGACCGGTTTTCCGTGCAGCACTCTGCAAGTGTGATGCATTCTGGGAGAGAACTCGTACGGTGCCAGTGCGTGTGAAACAAACTCGCTAATAGGTACTCTAACCGTGAAACACAACAAAAATAACAGCAAATTAAGCCACACCGGAGTCAGTCAACAAAGCCAGCAGTGCAAAGGCAGAGACACTTCCAAAGCAAGAAAATACTTACAACCGAAACATGCACAAGATAGTGAACCCTGAAAAGAGTGCAACAGAAGAAGGTAAAGGATAACATAAGGGGTAGCAGTACAGGCAATGCCCGAGCCCCATCATTTGACAACACAGACCTGGCAAGTCAAAAGACCTGAAAGACAGCCACAGGGAAGACACACGTAGTTCACGGGGACCGGAGCTAATACCTGCGACCGGTCGAGTAGTAGCCTGCAACGTTGCAAGCAATCCGGTGAAGAGCCGCAACAGAACTCCGAGAGCTGAGATTCAGCCTGGGCCCGCTCCGAGGTGTCGACTCCCTCGTAGAGCCGCTGGCACAGAGCTTCGACCCGCGCCAGCTCCTGAGCGTGGTGGATCAGGCAACGGCGTAAGGCACCGCCGAATCACGGCTCGGCACAGCTCGACTGCAATGGTCTCGACAACGCTGACTCTTATAAAATATTTTCCAAGTTTAAACAGGCGGCGCGAAAGCCCGGGACGGTCGTTGGAAATAAATGTATTCCGACAACATCCCGCGCTGCTCCATCCAGTGCGACTCATGTGCTTTCTCAACGGCGGAAAATAAAGACAAAATATTTTTTCTCTACTATTACTGTAACTCACTCCAAGATAACCAAACTGAGCCATCTCCGAAAATGAGAGGAAATCCGTCAATGAAAGAAATTATTAGAGGATGGTGCTGTGTTCACCGACGAGCTAATAATGCGTGAGAGATGTCGGGTCACGGACTCCGTGACTGGCAATTCTCGCGGCCCTCTTGACCAGCCTCTTGCCAAGGGGTCGAACTCAAGACGCCAGTTTTCACCAAATTCGTAGTTCATGGCGCAAACTGCGACGACGTTAAAACTGCTCCAAAATGATCGTCAACCGATGAACACTTTCTTGGGTGCAACTGGCACCCGGAAGCTCGCTGATATATGCCAATCCGATTTACAATGTAACTATGAGTCATTTCCCAAGCATTAATCCCTTCGAAATGGCAGTTGCATTTCCACGAAATTATGGTACTATCGAGCGTACAAAGAGTTCAATGAGCACTCACTTGATCGTCCGCCATTTTGAGCACAGGAAGATCAGGCGCCTTGGTTGCCTCTGTGCCAGGAGTGCCAGCCAGCGGTGCGCGGTGCCAGGCACTTTTTCTGGCTTTCCGAACCTTGGGAACTGCGAACACTACGAACAACCACGAACGGGTGGGTGGATGGATAAATAATAACGGTTGTATTGTTTACAATGGTGGGTAGCTTGCGCCACCTAGCCAATAAAAGAAAACAACAATCTATTTTTTTTTTATGTGGCATTTAGAGTTCGCGGAGCCTACACTTGATGGGGTTGGTGTGATCCACAAGCGCTCTGTGCTCGTGCCTTTAGTGCGGTAAACGCAAACGTGTTTTTTTTTTTTTTTTTTTAATGGGGAATATATGTCGATGGATGGATACGACTAGGGGTGTCGCGAACTTTTGTCGAACCGGATTTTTAGGTCGAACTTTCGGGGTTCGACTAGGTCGAACCTTCGAACTTTTCACCAGATTCGACCGGTTCGACTTTGTGGAGAGTGTGGCCAGACTTTGATACAAGCATATCTAGGTTTGGAATATTTTTTTTTATGCAAAGGGTTATTTTATTTGATGGACAGCTGCAATTAAAAGATACCAATTCTAATTACTGAAGAAGTTAATAACTTAATTTGTTTTGTACTGTATTAACTAAAATAACCAATTAGCGCTGCCCTTGATTCATCCATTAGCCATTACCATCCAATCCGAAGCCAACTGGCCAGCCTGTCGCGCATGCGCACACGAGTCGAACCTCAATTCAAGATTCTTCGAACTTACCACTAAAAGTTCGAAAAAGTCGAACCTGGTCGAACTCGAACCTCGGCCGGTTCGCGACACCCCTAGATACGACTGAACCCAGAGCCGTATATTACTGAACCCAGCCAGTTGTGAAGGGCAAAAGAATCTCATATCGCTGCTAAGCACAAGTCTTCTAAAAGGTTTGTAATGTTCTTGTAAAATCGAACTGATCCTACCGGCGTAGTGCCATGCAAAAGCTTCTTTAACGTTCCCACAGTTTCGCTTTCGGTTTCGATTTGCAAACCTCACTTTACGCCATCCCTGCACGATCAAATACAGTGTTTTTATTTTGGAATATATGACTTTCCTTAAATTGATTTTAAATGTAGGTGTTGGCTGCCAAAAAAAATGCTAAGACCTTTTTAACGCAGTAGTTGCCTGACGAGCAAATAGAGGGTGCTGACGCACTAGGCGCCATTGCAGAAACGAAAAGGAGACTGGAGGACTGGTGGCAGAAGATCCACCTCAGGGAGCATTAAAGGTGTAGGGAAACGAAATTTCAGCGCTCATTTTCTAGCTTGAATGTGTTGCATGTTGCACCTAACCTCAAAAACACCAGTCTTCCGTTGAAAGGCACAAGAAAACTAATTTTAAAGCTAAATAAACGATCTTCCAATGTGCACCTGGTGGATGCATGCGGAGCCTATTTGGGAGGTAGTCTAGCAACGTTGTGGAATCTGCTACGTAGTCGTGACGTAGCAGATTCCTCTAGCACAACGCCGCTCTTTGGCATTTCAACATTTTCCTTCTTAGCTTTCCTCCCCAACTCACAAATCGCGAATTGAACCAAACAGTCCAAGAAGACGGAAAGGGTGGACTCTCCTCTTTCTCGGACCCTCGTTTGTGCAGCCGGATGCAGCCATTCTCCCCCTAGAAGATTAGCCAGTCGCTCAAAACTCGGACAAAAGTTGCTTTCCCCACCCCGTTCAGCCCTAAGCTGACAGTGCTGTGGAAGCTACGTGCTTCTTGGGCCAGCCACACGCTCGTCACCCCACGGGCACTTCGAACGGCTCGGTTGTAACGCGATGACGCTATTGACACCACCACAACGCTGACAACGCCACCAAGGGCAAAGCTCATAATCCCGCCAGCCTTGCTACGTCACGAATGCGGGGAAACTTTTCTTTCTGTTTTTGTTTGCGCCGGATATCCCATGACGCATCGCGCCCTCCGTTCGCTTCTCTTCGAGCGCTCGCTCGAGTGCACCGTTGGAACGAAAAATATAGCCAATCGTTCAAAATACAAACCTGCGATTATGAATTACGGTTATTACACGTCATGCTTGACCCATTTCCGAACGAAATTTGAAAATTTCAAATTTCGGTTCAGTATCCCTTTAAGACACCCACGCTCCCAGGCTTGGGCACAAACCTTGTTTGAGTCCTCCCGATTCAAAGGGAAATAGCCGCAGCATCATCATCATCATCATCATCACCATTAGGCAACGTTACTAAAACTCTCAGTTGGGAAACTCACCGTTGAAACCTGGGCCGCTGGCGTCCACCGAGACCGAGCTAAATGCGATAACAGCGCCACTCTGTATCATTTGTCTTAACTGTGGTCGCCTTGAGCTTTTAGAAAGCATGTTTTTGCGTAAAAACTACCGGAAAAAAACTAATTTTGTAGTAACTTTTATTGGAGTTTTGTACAAAATGGGGGCGCGTGTTGTTTTTTAAAATCTTTAGTTCGCAAGGTTTCGCAGTATAATTAATATTGTTTTTATACAACCCTGCCTCAGCGGGGATTTCAGGTAGCGCGTCCTGAGTTAGGCGCATATTAACCACGGTAGTAGACCGCGGCGCGTCCGCTTGGGAGTCGGGGGCGGTACCTCGAAGCCCCTTCCACAGTATCTGTTCTGGCCCCAAATTGGCCGATTACAACGAAAATGCAAGTCGCGTGCAGTTCCTGGACTGGCCGCTGCGGGAGAAGTGGCGGCGTTAAGATCGCCATTAGCTCGGTTCTGGTGGACGGATCGGTGCCACTTTTTCAGAGCAGTCTCTATGGCAGTTTCCCAACTGAGTGGTTCTAGTAACGTTGCCATTAGGTTACTTCTTTGGTTGGTTTCGGTTTCAAAATGCACATGGCTGTGTTGTTGTTTTATGTTGTTTTTGCTTAATTTTGTGATACAATTGTTTCCCTTATAGCACGCAACCAATGGAATAGTGGTGGTATTGAGCCACTCTGAGGCTCAATATCACTCGCAATATTGTTCTTTTTTTTCGCGTAATTTTTTTTTTTGACACGCGTGTTTTTAATTAGATTTAAAAAAAAATTGTTTTCAGGGGCTGTTTAAAGGGGCCCTGCAATCCTATTTAAGCGTCAACCTTTTTTGCGGTTTAATAATAATAATAATAATAATAATTGCCTTTATTTCCATCAAAGATAGGGAGACCGAGGAAAAAAGCTGCTGTAGAGCAGCTTGACGTGTCCTCGACCCCATACAGACAGTGGTTGAGCAAAAAGTTTTTGTTAGTGTACATAAGGAGCAAAATCGAGTCACTGATGTAGAAACATGGAAGCCATCCTACAAGGTAGTCACACTAGGTCATTGGTGACCTACAAATTCTCAGGGCAATCACAGACACAAACAATTCATGATAACAAAAACACCAAAAAACACAAAGTGCCAAAAACGAAAAAAAAATTGCAATGCCCACTTTCTAAGAAGTCCTATAACATCTAAAAAGAGCTGTAAATAGCATAAATATAAAGAGTCACGGAAAAAAATAAAAATATGCTATAAATGCGTAGCACGTCCAAAAACACACAGGTATAAACCACACAGGTATTTTAACACACAGGTATAAAAAGAATGTCACAAAGACAATGCCGGGCAAGTAAAAAAAAGATAGAAAAAAAAGCGAAACACTAAACGTCATATATAAAAAGCTAGCACAATAAACGCGAAAAAAAAATGTCTTAATGCAATGCGTAGTAAATACAACGTAAAATAAGCACACACGGAATTAACAAGAAAAATATCGCCAGTCACGGAAAAGGGCGAATGGAAGCAATATTAAAACAAGAACAAGGACGAAGCAAAATTATACATAACTGAGTTAAGCGCAGTTTTCTCGCGGAAATGTTGCGTAGGTCAGTCTCTTGTTGAATATGACTGTTAAGTAACTTTGGGAGTAGATATTTCATCATCTGGGTTCCATAGTTGGTTCTGCATTTTTCAACCTTCCAGTCGTCTCTGCAGCGCGTTTCATAGGCTTTCGTGTTTTTAGTCAGGAACGCGAGTGAGGTCAAGTTTTGAAGTGCCTCTTTTTATGTCACATCTATAGCTTAGACTTAGCCTGTAATCGTATAAATTGAAAATTTTGATTACGGAAAGCTTTCGAAAGATAGGTGAAGAATGAGACTGATAAGGGGAGTTGCAAATAGCGCGCATCATTTTCTTTTGTAGTCGGTGTATTTTTTCTGAGTTGGTCAGACCTGTCGTCCCCCAAACAAGGTACCCGTAGCTGATATGTGAATAAAACAAAGAGTTGTACAGCAACAGCTTTACCTTGGTGGGAAGCATAAATCTGTGACGCTGAACGACCCCAACAGCACGTGCTAGCTTTGTACAAACTAAACTTATATGGTGCTCCCACGTCATGTGTTCAGAGAATGTTACTCCCAGAGTTTTAAACAATGTTACAAATTCAATATTAGTAGAGTTGCATAATAAAGGCGCTGTGATTGATGCGTTTTTGCTTTTTGGCCGGAAAAGTATCGCCTTTGTTATAGAACTATTAATTACCATGGAATTTATCATTACCCACTGTTCAAACATAGCCAAAGTACCGTTAGCAACGTGTATAATATCATCATATCATCGTCTCTTGTGGTTCGGGCAACCCAGCGGGCACGGAGAGAGCAACTAAATATCAGTGCATCATATTTTAACCGGACGACGCGGAAACCTCCTCCTCCTACGGGGGCGCCCCGTGGTGTCGAACGTGCGCAGCATGTGACGAAATCGTGACGTTGTTGGTCCTGGTCAGCCGAGGAGAGAGAACTGCCCCGTTCCCGGGCAGATCTCTCTCCTCGGCCTCACCTCCTTTCCCCGTCTTCCCCTCCCTCCCACATCCCATAGTCACCGCGGTCCGCGGTCGCGGGAAAAGGGGGGACAGAGGACCAAGGACGTCATGAAGGAGGTTATTTTTTGCTTGGTTTTGTAATTTTAATATGGCTATAACTTTTAAAATAAAGCGAATTTCGAGAAAAATAAAGTTCACTAAGTTACTACGTTCAATGCGCTCAGATTCGGTGCAAATTAAAAAAAAAACAGCAAAAAGTCGTTGCAGGGTTCCTAGGCGTCGTCCTCGACTGGCTTTCGCCTTCCTGCACGTAAGTGTACTCGTGTATTTTTCTTGGCGGAGATTTAAATATTAACATGCTTGAATTATGGCAACCGGAGCAACAAGAATTACATGCACAACGTCTACACTCATTGATGTTTTTAATAAGCAACCACGATGCGTCCTTCATTACCGCTCCGGTATCAGTGATCATCTGCCGATATTTACGTTGATAAACAAAGCTCATAAACCTAAGAAACGTTCAGTGCAGCGTACTTTTCAAATTCAAAACATAACAAACACCACACTAGAAAACTTTAAAGCGTCTTTAAGTGTAACTGACTGAAACCAAGTTTATTTGCAAACAAACGCGAACCTCGCGTATGAAAACTTTCCACAGACATTTCAAAATTTGTACGAGGAGGAGAATTTCCCGCACAGGACGGTCAAGCAGCGTAAAAGAATCCGCAAGCATTGGATGACAAGGGAGCTTTTGAACGAAATATACGAAACAAATAGTCTGTTTCAGCATGTCTTGAAAACAAGAAGCCCAGATGATTAGAAACACTGACACCCCAAAATGTTTTTTTTTTCATTTTTTGTTAGGCGATTTATTATGGTGTCGGAAGACTACCCAATCAATATTTTGCTACAGAGACACGTATATTTTTAATAAAGCCAAAAAAAAAAAACGCAACTGCTAGAAACCGAAACCTGCGGACGGAGCGTAAGTCACGTGGCTGCACCCAATCGTGCGCGCTTTTTTCCATCGTTTTATTTATTCATTTATTTTTTCGACCGCGCGCAGCAGACGACATGTGTTGCAGGAACCGTTTGCCGTGGGATTCCTTTGCAGTTGTGTTTGTTACGCTCGCTGTTCTGCACTTCAAGATGAGTTGTTATATTGAAGGGTTGGAAATTAGTAGTGAGTGCCCGTGGTGAATTTCCGTGATCGGCTCCGAAAAGAATACCCCCAAAATGTTGCGTGAAGAGCTGCCTCACAGTCTGCACAAGTTTCCGAAAGATCAACGGGATCGGGACCAATGGCTGGCTGCAATTCCTGTAAAACATTTACGGGCACCTCGGAAAGCGGACGCTACCCGATTTATATGCTCCTTGTATTTTGTGGAAAGTGACTACAGTGAGTTCGCAGATGTCGAAAAGGGAGTCCCATACCATTTAGTTCAGCGACGTTTCGTCCACAGCTATTATTTTTTCAGTGATAACTGTAAAAAAGAAATTTAAAAATCGCAAACTGTTTGACCAAAAAAAAAAAACGGTACGTTTACACTTGGGATTGCAACTGGGTCCACTGAGTGTGAAGCGGACATCTTTCCACGGAGCTACTGGGGAACTCTTGGTAATAATGCAGCCAGTCAACTGTAGATTGGAAAGTTTGTTGCCGATTTCCCTACAGCAAAGGCACTCCTGGATCGAAGTCTGGCAGCACCACGCATTGGCCACATTCGCACCTAGTAAAGAAATCGTACGCGTGCATATTCAACTCGAAGTAGGCACTTCGTGCTTGACGTTTGAGCGAGCGATATCTTCAGCCACGAGAAGGGGCGACTGCTTGGCGACGTCTTCGTGCAAATCGGCTTGGTGGTCACTGGTCGGGCGTGTCGCACGGGATGAATACCGATTCTTTGATCGGTCCAAAGTTTCTCTTTCAAAGGGAGACAGAATTCGCCGGTACAGCGAACGACAGTTCTGAAGTAGAGGTCCCACGCCCGTCGTCCGCTGCCATCGCCGTCCAGCCCGCGAGCCCCACGATACGCGAAACGACGCCATGTTGAGAATTACGCAGTGAACGCACAGAACGCTTCCGGTTCTCTGTGCAACTTTTTTTTTTTCAATCAAAGTATTTGCAACTTTTTAGAAGCCACAAAAATGGGTTTCATCTTTTTTATATTTTTAATATTGTGTATGCCTTTAATGCCCCATGACTTTGATTAAATTTGGCGGTTGTGTCTAAACCTTCGAAAATGGCCCGTGACCACGGAAAAGAGAGTGAGTGCGACTCAAACCGGCCAGTTCTTGATTGGCGGTTTTCGGGCGGAAAGAAACCGAATTTCGAGCCGCAAATTCTGTTCTGGGTAGTTAGGCTCGGCGAGCATAAATACCCTGCCAGTGTCCCTTTAGACTTTTAAAATGTATCTAAATAAACTTGTTATTTTACAGCAGGGGCGTAGCCAGGGGGGGGGGGGGAGGCTTATGCGGCCTTAGCCCCCCCTCCCCTCTCCGCACCCCGAGTCATGGACATCCCAGCCACCTCAGCCCCCGACCACCCGAACAAAATTTCTGGCTACGTCACTTATCTACAGGAGACGTGCATCCGACATATGAAAGAGAGGTCCGAGGTCAAAAACTACAAGAGTCGTGATGTTATTGGCTTTGACATTAAAGTAATCAAGTATGTTATTGACATAATTGCGCATGTATTAACGTGTCTCTTTCAACTGGTTGTTTTCCAAAAGCTATGTAGGTTGCGAAAGCTGTGCTTATATTTGAAGGCGGTGATAAAAACATATTTAAAAATTAAAGACCGATTTAATTATCAATTTTTTCTAGGTCTTGAACAAATAATGAACCACAGACTTTCTTGGTATCTAGAAGAACAACACATACTCTCTGATTTTCAACACGGTTTTCGGAACAAGCGTTCAACTGAAACAGCGCTTCTAATGCAAAAAGAATAAAAAGTCTGAGCACGCCTAAGCACTTCTTATGAGTTGTGAATGCGAAAGCATGAATGTCATTCTTCCGCTCCCTTAGTTCGTCTGCGGCGTAGTGGCGTGGACGGCCACGTTTTGGCACTGCCGAGGTAGCGGCCGGCGGTCGAGCGCGCGCTCTCGTGAAGTGGCCGCGCCGCACTGAGCTCGGCCGTGCAACCTCTGCGAAGTTTGCCCGGTGGGCTCTGGAGTCTGGGGACAGGTCCGCTGCCCGCACCGCCGCGCCTCGCCAGGCCACATCGTGCGCTGCGCCGCCATGAAGAGGGTTTCTCTGGTGGCGGTTTTGGAACTACGCCCCACGAGAGCCTCGTCCCTTGATGACACGCGCCAGCCAATGGGAGCCTATCCATCAGAAATCGGCTTCACTTCGCTCCTTTTGGAGAGGTGAATTTAGCTGCCGCTTTGCGTGTCTTTTGCGCGGCTTCAAAGCTAGAAGGTTTCAGGTCACGCCTTCACTTCGCTCCATTCGGACAGGGGAATTTAGCTGCCGTTTGGCGCGGCTTTTGGCGCGGATTTTGGCGCGGCTTCACAGCTGGGGGTTTTCAGATCGCGGCTTCATTTTCGCTCCATTGGGAGAGGAGTTTAGCTGCCGTCATACAAAAATGCCCTATGGTCGGCTATAGAAAATTCTTTGTATGGTTAGCTTTAGCTATTTGGTCCAATTAGCTAAATAATTTTCTATGGCTGTCCTTAGCATTTATTTGTCGTCTTTAGGCGTCTTTACTTGATAGGGTCATAAAGCATATTGCGAATAACGTTTCATATGGTTCAGTTTATGATGGCTTAGAACTGGAAGAAAAAAATGAAAGCACTAGACATACTCTCATTCCATCAATTTTATAAATATGTAGCAATAACAAGTAATTCCTATGAGTCTATATTTGTCTATGGCCCATCACTGTCCAGCCATAGCGCTCTTTAGCTTTTCTAATGGCTGGCTCTCTAAAGCCAGCATGCTATAGCTGCCTATGGCTTTTCCTTTGGTGTCTTCAGCCATTTATATGGTCTGCTAAAGAAGGCTGTTTGGGTTTCCTATAACTTTCTTTAGCCAGCACACTCTAAAAAAAATATTTTCAAGTTCCCCCGACTTTTGAACGCTACATGTAGATACAGATACATCACTGAACACACAAAATACACAGAACACAAGCAGAACCCCGCACACAACATCAACAAAGCAGCGACACCGGACCCCACCTCTCTCTACGTACGTTAAGTTCGCACTTCTTTTTGAATCCGACTTGGCCGGTGACTGCCGTCATTTGTCGCATAAACACGGAGAGGCGGAGAAAATATTACTCGTACTTGATACATTATTTGAATTGTCTCTTGGAATAGCCCCCATCTCTTAATTCAACACCTTTAAAAAAACAAATGTAGATCATTAGGCAAATTAAGTAAAGTTTAATAATTATATTTTTAATAAGTTTGATGAATCATGTTGACAATGCAGTGATGAAATGCAGTACACTGGTGCTGAAGATTGCAATCAAGCTATTGCTTGATTGCAGTGCAATCTATTTTCACTTTTGGGGTAATAATTAATTTTAATTGTTGCACAAGTATCTCAATAGATTTTTCAAACAAAAAATATTACCGGTTTTCACGACTCGTTGCCACAGCAGAGAACATATCTTGGGTCATGATTTGCCACCGGTATTCAGGAAAATTAAGTATTGCTTTAATTTTCTAACCTGGAGCGTTTTTCCTATAAACAAGTAAGTGCAGTGGCTTTCTATAGGCGTGTAAAGAAAATTTATTGGCTCCTGGTCTTTAGACTCGGGGCCATAAATTTTCTAGAGACAGGTAAAGACCATTTATTAATTCCCAGCCTTTAGACTCGGAACCATAGAATTTTCTATTGGCGACTAAAGAAAATATAGACCGACACGCTGTTTACAAACAAGCCCGCGTTTGCCCACGAGGTGTGGGCACCGCGCATGCGCAGAAACTGATTTCGCGTGAAGTGAAGCGTCTGCGCATGAGCAGTGCCGTTGACAGCGCCACCGCAGGTGCAGTGACGTCAGGGCCGCGTGTCGGTCTATATTGGTTCTTAGTCTGTTAGACAAAGGGGCTATATAATTTTCTATAGGCGGGTAAATACAATTTATTGGTTCCCAGTCTTTAGACTTGTGGCCATTGAATTTTCTATAGGCGGGTAAAGAAAAATTATTGGTTCCCAGTTTTTAGACACATGAGCCATAGATTTTTCTATAGCTGGCTGTAGCTGTATTTATGGATTTCTATGGCCAACCATAGAGGGCCATAGGGGGTGATAGCCTGCCATATAATTTTCCATAGACGACAATAGACCATTTTTGTATGGGGCGCGCGGCATTCAAAGCTAATGACGTCGGCTCGCTCCACGGGACAGTTAATTCTCTCGCATTAATATTAAACTCTATCAAGGATAAATAGCTTATTCTATGTGTGTACGTCGACTTTTCTAAGGCCTTTGATTTAATCAATCATAACATACTATTAAAATGGTTAGAGCACTATGGTGTCCAAGCAACTGGACCTAAACTCTCTTAATTATATTTGGAATATGGAACGCAGTTTGTTAGCATAAGTAATTATAATTCAGCAACTAAAAGAATTGTGACTGGAGTCCCCCAGGGGAGCGTACATGGGCCGCTGTTGCTTATAATATTTATAAGTGATATCGAGACAAAGCGCACTAAACGTTAGGTTTAATTCATATGCGGACGATACCAATCTTTTATTAAAGGCCAAACAACTTCTGAGATCGAAAGCACGGCGGCAGTTGTTATCGATAACCTAGACCTATGGACGCAAGTTAATCTAAAAATAAACACAGACAAAACTAAATGCATACTGTTTAGGCCACGGTATCGTAAAATTTGGTTGCCTTTAAATATCACGATGAATTCACCTTCTGTAGAGATTGCAAAACCCGTTAAAATTCCTGGTGTTATTTTTACTGAATCACTTTCTTGGACTACACACGTTGAGTATATCGACCGAAAAGTTGGCAAAGCGATAGAAATAATATCTAAAACTCATGTTATGTTTCCTGCGCGAGTGAAGTTGCTCTTGTATTATTCTCTGATCTACACAAATTACGTGTACTGTCACCTGGTTTGGGGAACAACAACGAAACAAAACTTAACAACACTGCTTCTTACACAAAGTATTTCGCATAATTGAAAATGTTTCTTTTTGCATTCTTCTGAGGAGCTCTTTCGAAAACATAAAGTTGTGACAATTTATAATTTATACAACTATCGTTGGATGGTGTCTACAATAAAGCAAAATAATTTCTTTTTTTTTTCCTTACTGTCGGGCTTGGTGAAAACAAACCAGACGTGTGAAACTAGACACAGCGAGAACTGGTGTGTTCCTACTCCCCGTACAAATTATGGAATAACATCTTTAAAGGGTAACTCCAAAGAAAAAAAATGTATTTTTAAACAGACTAATTGGGACCAGCATGTCAAAAAACCATTTTTTCCCGCCAAAAAACAAAATGTTTTACAGCAATATTTATTACGCGAGACTGATTTTAGTTTGT
>JAZHYW010029570.1:0-27037 GCA_037355805.1 Ixodes ricinus
CGAAACAGCCAAGACTTGCTGCAGATTTACGACGTTGCATGAGGGAACCAATGATCGTGGCTTGGGGCGATGGGGTGAGCATGGAAGAACTTGTCAAGGCCCGGGGAGCAGACGAGTTTTTGTCAGCCGGTGCCGTAAACATTGCGGAAATAGCAATTGATACCGGGGAACAGGTCACGGGATTTTGTTGAGCTAGTTGGTACATACTGTTGCCAATCCGGACACCTGAACACGGAAACAACTAGGACACGACGGAAAGGACTGGACAAAGGTGTGCTTCTCCAGTCCTTCCCTTCGTGTCTTGGTTTTCTTTTTTTTCGTGTTCAGTTGATTCGGTTGCCAACGAAACTGGGAACGCTGAGGGACGGGTTTGTCAGCGGGTGTTAATAAAATTGCGGGAATAGCAGTTGACACCAGGAACGCTGGCAGGCAAGTTAATGAGCACTAGGATTCGCATCTGCTAGGCCAAAACGGCTTGTTCTTCCGCGTCATCCTAACGAACGACGAAGAGCAGGGGGACGACTCTCCCTTCAGGGGAGGGTTTCCTAGAAAGATGCGGAGGTGATTTATGACATGCTTTTTCGACTTCATTATGGCTGGTCGTGGCAGTGGCAGCAAGACATTTTTTGAAAGTTATTTCATATCACGACGTCGCCGGGGATGAGGCGAAAGATTTTGCGTTGGGATTGTTGCTTTCAAGCTTGCCTTGAGGCGCAAACGGTTCAAGCAGGCTTGTTCGCTGAGCTGCCGCCCCCTCTAAGGGCTCATATGTCCGTAGAGCCCGGATGCACATGGACGGGACTAGACGTTGACGCTTACATCCCGTCACACACGGTGTACGCTGCCGTTGCGGAACGCGGGTATATGCAAAAGCCATCCCGCCACGGGCTTTGGATCCCTTCGCTTTCGCAACAGTTGGACTGGGTTTACGCCATCATTACCTAGTCCTGAGGAAAACTCGCCCTCTGAGCAGCGCAGCTAGTGCCCAGGCAGCACTAACTGTCTGGCCAGTCTTCGGCCACTCATCCTCTGGCCATTCATTTTTGACTTGCCAGTCTCCGGTCAGAGATATTTAAAAGATGCTCCGACATAGTCGTTTGGCCAAGTAAAAGTAGAATGGCCAAACTCTGGCCTCAAGAGAGGCCGAAAGGTGGCCGGACACACAACACATTTGTCGTGCTGCCTGGGTGATTTTGTCGCATCGCTTGCTCCGAGGTGAGAGGGCCTCTACGAGGTAAAGACGCGAGCGTCGTGTCTTACTTCTAGGCTTACTTGGCGAGGAACAAACAAGCAGTCTGGCTTTCAGTTCACATGGCTGACTTGAAGTGATTTTACCGTAGCGTTCGGAAGATGATAACATAATGTTGCCGTAGGACGCGTGAAATCCCGTTCGTGGTGACCAAGGAGCGAGCTCCAGAATGAGAACTCTCCGAGTTAGCCGCACGGTACACAACTTCGTTGGCACGTATTTTCTCCGTAGCCTCTACTGCAAATATGATTGCCAACGAAATCGCTGACGACTACAAACCGACGCTTTCATGGCCGCTGTCACAATTTGCAGCCGAGTGTTTGTTCCTTGTGTGTTTTTTTTAACACATTGTTCTCCACGGAATGGCTTCCTGAAAAGACTATCATAGACGGCGTCACCCTGAAAGTCCACCAGGATGATACAAGGGCCCATTCGTTTTAGCAATTGCTCAGGGTGACAACACTGGTTTGGCCTGGTAGTCCATCAGGGTAGCCGTTTATAGAGACGACGGCACCAGCGGTGACAAGCCGGCGGAACGGCGAAAAGTCGAAGGGGCTTGGCGTTCCGTGAGCCCGACTGACGCGGGCAGTTTTAATTTCGCTCGCGGCGACATCAACGCGAAAAGGGGCAGGGTCGTCCGTGTAAGGGGACCACCTTAGTACAGGCCTCCTGGTCCATCGTGGTGAGGGGGACAGCGAGCGACGGACAGGAGGCTGTCGACATTGTATGCCGCGGCTTCGCTGGAAGAGCCAGCTGAAACCGGCAAAAAGAAAGACCGACACCGTAGGTCCCACGATCACCTACGCCACTCTCGGGCACTAGAACATGGCCACCACACTCTAAAAAGACATAGGTGTATTATTACACCCTTTGTCTCATATAATACACCCCAAAACTTCAGTTCGACGTACAGCGCACTGACGTCGATCTGACGGTACTAACTTTCACGAGAGGCTTGATAGCTGCGTGGTACAACTTATTAAAATAGTTAATGTACATGTTACTGACTGCAAAAAATAATCGCTTTTTTTTGGCCCTGCTGCAACAATCTCAGTGTTTTCTTTCTGTGGTCATTGATACGTAGTTTAGCTATTTAATGAGCTATACCGTACCGTTGTCAAGCCCCTCGTAAAATTGGGGCCGTCTGTTCGACTATAGTGCGCTGTACGTCGAACTAAAGTTTGGGGGCACATTACATGTGACAAACGGGTGTAAGGTGATACCCTTTTTTTAAAGTGCACGGCAACACCAATAGCACCCTCTTCTGCCCACACCTGAGACGTCCCCGACCACAGCGTTCACGTCTGTTTCCCCAGTTCATTGATGAATACAGCGGCTGACATGGAAGAACTCCTCTCTGAGGCCCATGAGATCCCGAGTACCGAAATTCCTCCGAAGTCCCGGCCTTAAGAGGGGAGAGCCAGGGAGACGAGGGTGGAAAACGACGGGGCTGGGGAAACACAAGCTGGCGCGATCCAGAGCGTGCTGCGCGAGGCTGCGCCGGGCAGTAACGATAGAGCTCGTTTGGACCATGGTGATCCCCGGAGCGGTCCACCAGCGAGGTTCGGACCAGAACCGACGGGAACGACGAGCCCTGGCCATACCGGCCTCGGCCATAACGATCCCGGAGTGATTCCGCAGCGAGACTCCGCTGTGATAGCCCGGAACAGTTAGACTGGCAGCGCTGGCGTGGGAAGGACGATCAGCAGGACTAAACATTGGACTGCGACTGCGAGCACTGAACGACGGGCGAAAACCAGGTCGAGCAGGCCCCGACTGCCGGCTCTCGAGGACGGGCAACCGGGAGGTACAGTAAACCATTCACTGTCTTCTCGTTTCAGTGTGTCTCTCTTTGGGAGAAGAGCGAAGCACAGGCCGATCGGGCGGCGATTATTATAGAGCGACTCCACACTGGATACCGCATAAGAAAAACGTGTAAACTCTTATTATATGCGCGTATTTATTAAAGAATGCACAAGCCAATTTAAAATTTCGCCAAATTGTCTGCCATTCTTTCACCGCCAGGGAGCATATAAATAGCAATTTTTTTACTTCAATCTATAATTTTAAAATTTAGCGATACTTTTATTAAATAGATGTGGATCGCACCACCGACAATATGTTTGTGTTTTATGTACATAATATCGCACTTGTATAAAATAAGGGTAATTGTTTTGAAACGACTTGGAATTTCAAAGTATGCTAATGAAACTACTTCATTTTTAAGTTTTTCTTTGTGACGATGTTTCGTATAATGTTACCAAATACCAGTCGTATGGGGCACATGACTTGTTTTTCAGTAGGATAGGCTACACATTAAAGTGGGGTAGAATTTTCTGGTAGTAATTGCCTGCTCAGCAAGGGCAGCATAACCTCTGGCATATCTTAACAAGACAGGATATGTCTTAAGATGTCTGCTCATTGCCTCGCTTTTGAATTTTCCTTCCAAAGTTTCCTAGCTCGTGTTCTTCAACTTACATGAAAGATACTAGGGCACCCAGAAGCTTATCGAATTTCTGTACTCTCATTTTAAATCAACATATCATTAGAATATTGAATCTGTCATAGTCACGGACATTTTTAAGGAACGAGGGGCCTGGCCTAATATGTTCACATTTCTTAATTTGTTCTTCGTTCTTCGGTGTTCTTATGGGGAAACGAAGGCGGACTTTTAGGCGATAATAACAAGTTCAAGATTCGTGAAGCACTACGTTTCTTAAACTGGGATTATAGTTTCTTAAGGTTTTCCAAGTTGTGCACGTGTGTAAAGCGGGTCGGGCCTGACAGCGACATTGTCCTCACTTGTAATTATGAGTTGATTGTCGGTCAGGGCTCCAACAACTCATTAGATTAGAAATATTGAAAATGTATTGTCAGATTGTAAAAAAAGCCCACACACGCGCGGAAGTGTTCAGTTTGGCTAGCAAATAATGTATATTTCGAATTAACCTACCCAAGTATACAAGCGCTTCATGTTGCATGGTCATTGCATAGCATATGAAAATAGCAACAGTAGGATCTAAGGAACACAGACCTAAATTCAAAACAAGTGACCAGCCAAAACAGTTTAATGGCTGGTGTCCTAACATACGAGGAGCATCTAGTAAATATGCAGACTGAATTAATGTCTGGGCAATTATAAGAAATGAACAAACATGACCTCTTTTACTTTGCAACATAGTGCCCTACAACGGCAACGTATTATTCTCATGGATACAAGCTTCAGTATCTCAACATTGTAAAATTTTGTCTGCTTATCCCTCACCTCTTAGTGAACTGCTTGGTTCACTTCCTAATCTTTGTAAAAATTTGTCATCCGAGAGGTTTTTTCAGAGGGCCACAAAGTTGAAAATCACTAGGGGATAAGTCAGGATTATAGGGAGGGTGTGGCAGTAGCACACAATGAATTTGCCAATAGTTGCAAAACGTTGGGGTTCGGATGCACTCTAAACGAAATACTCTCGTAAATAGAACTCGGGTTCTTCAGCTTGTTTTTATTTTGCATCATAAAAAAGTTATTCTAAGCACCCCCTAAAAGGGTTGTTTGTGAAAAACCAATTGCTGTGCTTTGAGTTCCTTTTTTATGAAAGAGCTCGTTGTGAAATACTCTTAAGAATACTTTCCAGCTACTTTTGTTAACAGTTCTTTATGGGTAACCATTCAAGAGTTCTTTTAATATTTTTTTATGAAACGGATCTTCATCAAGAACGTATCAGAATTTCCTATCAGCTCCTTTTCGATGAATCTGTTCACCATAAAGAACACTTATGCCTTCTTCTAAGATATTTTCAGAAAAAACTGTTCTTTATAAAGAACCTTCGTGTATAGGTTCTTCTTTCAGTAAGGTATTTCTTATGAGGCAAACCCGAAGAGATTTGAAGCCGGAAACAACGGCTAGAAAAGGGGGCAGCACACAAAACGTCTAAATTAAAGCCGTTTTGTTGGTCACCCCTTTTTATGTTGCCCTCGTTTCAAATCTCTGCAAAGATGCCTCACAGAGATTTTCTTATTAGAAAAGAGCTTCAAAAGAACCCTTTCTCAAAGTGCTGTTCATGACATAACGCTTCAAAAAGCCACCTAAAAACGTAACAATTTTAATATCCGTATACGGCCCAAAACAGGGTTGGAACAATAGCGCATCCTTTCGGCTTCTCTACCACTACTGGAAAATGGCTGGCTTTGATTGTGCTTCAGGAGTTCATTCATAGTTGCTGCTTGTGCCAAAATTATGTATAGAGGTGTAGGGCCATATATCTAGGGAAAACAAGACGTGCCCTAGAATCTCCAACATGTAAATGGCCATAGGTGAAATTAACAGAGAAGATAAAGTTACTGAGAAGTATTGTGACGTTTATTGGATGTTATTAGAATAAAACTGGGTACACAAATAAAATATTTATCTGCTTAAAATATAAAGTCTCGTTTTCTGAAAAAACAAGTTCCAGAGACTAATAAGCGTTGACCCTTATCCATGCAACTTTGACCTATTTCCATGCAACGCGAAAGACTTTCAAAGTGTGCAAAAAATGTGAAGTGTCCCTAAACGTGTAACGTAAATAAAAAAAATGCTCATGACGAAAAAATAACTCTTGAGCTCTCAGGTTGAAACACTCATAAAAATCCAAGGCCACCTTGCAAACTGAAGCTTGATATTTATTTGTTGCAAGAAACTGAAAATCAAATGCGCTTACGTCACTTTTTAAGGTGATATCTTTATCTGTTAGTACTTCAGTCAAAATTTGATAGTCTCAACATATCACGTGTTAAATCCGAGGGAAGATAAATCCTGTTTAAAGTCAAAATTGCCATACATCTTCTTCAACACAAGCATCTTAAATTTTAGGACAGGAGGGGATTTCCCTCCAATTCCCCCGAATCGTTTGCTAGCAATTTAGAATAACTGAGGGGGGGGGAGGGGAGGGTGATATTGCAAAAACACTTTTTGACGTCAGTGCGTGGCAACAATTAATTATTCAATTACCTAATCAAAAACATTGCTAGAATGTAACCTTTTTTGTGGAGTGCTCAAAGCAACGAAAATGTGTTAGCAGATGCCCACTTGTCAGTATTCTTATATATTAAAAAATAAATATAAAAACCCCAGCTTTCAGTATGACCACCGTGAGACCCCTGCAAAGACATAAAAAAGGCTGCCCTGAATGTTAAGCATTTAAAGCACCTTCATGGACAGCTTAATATACACTAAAATATACTCTGTACAAATGAAGAGGGATGCCTTCTCTCCACCTTGGCAGAATGCAATGTACATAACATAGTAGCCGGACGAAGAAAGGCAGCGGCACCTGTGTAGTGGCGGATAGCTTTCGCCACCACTAATCCGCCCATAAGAATTTCAAATAAGAGGGGGTCGGAAATGTTTCTTCCGGCCGTAGTAGGGATACATAAGAAAACAGTTGATTAGGGTGGAGGTTGGTCCTATACAAGCACAAATTACTGGTTAATTACAAGAAGCTGTATGATAGAAACACCACCATAAAACCATTGAAAACAAAATGGATCTTTAGTGACTAGTAACCACGGCTATGGGACCGTTATTCAAGAGGTTTTCATTTGGGAATAAACAGCTGGTTTACTATCTTTTCTATTGCAGTAAAAATACAAAATTTTTTATCAAATACACTTTTCATCTTATAAGCCCAATTCTCACTGCTGAACAAGCAGATATCTTTCCTCGTTCGGTTTCTTGAATTAAAGCTCAGGTTGAAATGGGTCTAAGTACTGTCAATCAAACTGCCATGCTGACGAGGACATAGCTCCTGAAATCTCTTCCTTGACGTCTCCGCAGTAAAAAATGCTGACTGTTACTTGTTGGACAGAGCGAGGAAAGAGCATGTTGACGTGACCTCTGAAAGGAAAAAAAATCAGAACTTCACTAGTTCCTTTTAATTCCAAAATCACATATATTGTGGCTTAATGTGCATGGGAACAAATCGAACTAGGAACTAAAATGTTTCAAGCAGGTTATTGAAGCTCTAAATGCCGCCCTACCCCTTGTTCAATAGGAATGTAACAGGCACCATACCAAAACACAAAAACAAAAATTGTTCTAACATTCACAACTATGTCTTATCGCTTCAGTTCGCACCCAAGTCAAAGCTCATGTTTGCTTGAGTGGCTTCGCTTTTTCAATTTCTTTTCTTAGGCTATAAATAAGCAACTTTTAAGCAAAGCATGGGTTGATATTGTGATTCTTACTGAGAACGTCTCTCTCGAGTACAAATGGCAGGTCTTACAATTATAAAACAAGTTATTATAGTTCCTGATGAAATGTTTCATTATCGTGCTCAAAAAAAGGCTTTCATCTCGCTCTTTCAACAATATTTATCTGATTGCAAAAAATATAATGCTGCTAAACCACATTGACTTGTTTCGATCTGGACAACAGATTATAACCTGCTAAAATATTAAATTCAGAACAAGAATGCTAAATAGGCATCTCTGCACTTGGCTTGTTTTAAGCGCAAGAAAAAATTTGAACCTTGCACTTTGTCATTCTGTGCAAGCTCTACGAATTCCTTCAGTTGTAGAATGCACAGAGAAAAAGGGTGATACTTCGCTATTGGTTCAATCAGATCACCCGTTCTCTTTCTTTATCGAATATAATGCAACTGGTCCTTTTTAAGAGATTGAGCTGTTGCTGCAGCTGGAAGGTCAATTATATCTGGTCTGATTATTGCAACACGGCAATATTATTTCGTTCAGAGCAGCCAGTAATGAAATTATGCTATAAACTGACCTAAAACTTTCATGCTGAAAAGGCTATAAAGTTGCAGCTTCGATGACCTCAGTGATATACAACTGCTTGTATATCACTGCTTGCAACCCCTTACAGGAGTTTTATGAGACGCTTTGAAACATTGAAAATTTCAACTTAAAAAAACAGTGCCCAAATTTTTTTAACGTTTTATTTTAAAAGTGTCACATTAGCAAGCATGGTTTTGTTTTGTCACTCCCCTTCAAATAAACCTAGCTGAAGAATACGAAAATCAACTTGAAAAACGTCTTCTTGCTTTTCTGTTGGGGTATGCTTTATAGTCCACAATTTTAACTTGGGGATAAGGTGGTGGGACGAAAATACCCAGGTGTGGAAGCTGAAAATAGGGGGACCAGCGAAACAGAATACTCCCTGCCTGTCCCCCTCCGGTTCCTTATGACGCACTCTCCAACATGGTCTGCACATGTTTCTGGCTAAACCAATCTCAAGCCCAGGCAAGGGAAAATTTTGCCGCAAGTAAACAGTTTCAAGCACAGAAAACATCCCTGTGAGCGTAATTTAGGCATTAAAATTACCTGTTGGGCTAGTTGGGTACGCATCTTAATTGCAAAAGCTCAAAGGACAAGGGCCGAATAAAGATATGAACAGGACAAGCGCTTACTGTCAACTGATTGTTTAATGCATTATAAGAGAAAGACGAAAATGAGAGGAGAAATACTAAATTAAAATGCTAACTGCATTCGCAGAAAAATAATTTTAAACAAATGTTGATAAAAATTAACAAAATAAGTTGAAACGTGAGGCCGATAGAAAAAGAAAAAGCAGCCAGATTAATAAAAAAGGTTGATGTATGCTATATCTTTCTCGGACAGTTAAATTGATTTTGTGCTAATGCCCAAGTCTCTTTTTACTATTATAGTTTTTGCCTCAAAAAGTTCTCTGGCTCTCTTGCTGCAAAAGCGACTGAGGACTTTTGTTTGATCAAATAGATGAGTGCGTTTACTGTCACTGACATGTATGGCCAGGTGTCCTGAGGGTTGATCATTTGCAAGAAAACAATTGAAACCGTTTGATCTCACACAAGGAAGGAGGTTTTGTTGTGGCATCTACAGAAGTCTACCTAATAATGCTCGGTTGGCCACTGACAAGAATTCTAACTGCATGGAAGGGTTTAAAACCAAAGTGATAAAAGCAAAGGCTCTCCAACTTTGCAAAAGATTGGACTTAACTCAAGTCGCAAAGAGATTACCCCAGCAAAAGTTGTCCAATTAGAAATGTTTCTTATGGCGAAAACGCATAAGAAAAGTTGCCCATTTCGAGCAGCTGTAACAAAAAAAGATCATGGCAGGGAGCTATGTCTCGATCCCTTCTACTCCACCTGAAAAAAATGGACCGCATCTCCACGTGGTGATTGATGTTGATTGGGGCGAAGCTCTGGTGGTGCTTGTCTGCGTAGACGCTGAGCCGCAGCATGCCGAGCCTTTCGTTCGTTTTCCTCCATGTAAGAAAGAGGACGTGTGGTATGGAAAGTGGTTATATACGCATTTGAGCATTTGACCGCAGCGCCCTCCCGTCTATAAACGTTGAGCCAATGCATGCAAATTTTAACGCGATTATATACGCATTCGACTACAGCGCCCTTTTCTGTATAGACGTTGAGCGGCTACATGCAACGTTTCATCCATGACATTCCAGCTCTTGAGTTACTACCACATCTCAGAGCCTTTACACGGCCCGCAGTCGTGGCCGAGGGGTTAAGGCGATGGACTAGAAAACATTGGGGTCTCCCCGCACAGGTTCGAATCCTGTCGACTGCGCAAACATTTTTTTCTTGCATCATTTTTTTTTTCATAATTTTTTTGTTTTACACGAGCACGTGAGCTCACGAGCACGAGCACAATCACGAGCACCGGACATGGCTAGACCCTAAGGAGCTTCGCCCCTAAAACCCTAAATTGAACAATCTTTTTTTTTTTTATTTCAAACTCACAGATTTTAGTAGAACACCTTAAACAAAATGGCATGACAGTCAGGTTTGGGTTTTTGATTGACGTGGAAGACTTGTTTCATTCAGTCCCACACAAAGAAATGCCTGCTGCCGCCAGTGCATGTATCGAGAACCATAGAATTGTGTCCTCTCAAAATCAGTGTGGTATTTCCATAAAGTCATTCTTGGAGCTTCTGGAGTTCTACCTTACCTCCATTGTAGTAACGTTCAACAACAACGCATTTATCCAAAAGAAAGGAATATGCATAGGCTCATGCGTAACACCAGTTCCGTGTAACATCCTCTTAGCCCAATGGGACAACAAGATATCCCAGAAGCTTCCAGGAAACCTGGTAACACGTGTGCTAAGATATGTTGATGACTATCTTCTCTTGCTGCATGAACGACCTGAACAAAACGTCTCAAGCGTAAACAAAATTTGCACCATGTTCCTTGCTTAATTTTAGGGACTAAAGTTTACTCACGAGCTACCAGGTGACAGCAAGCTTCGAATCCTGGATCTTCAGCTGTCCTTTGAAGACAACCATACATGTCGGGCCTACAAACCACGGACCAAAAAATCACTTCTACCATTTTATTCGGCGCATTCTAAAATATTAAGAAGAGGAATTGTAAAAAGGTGCTTCATAGAAGCATTAGGAAAATCATGCGAGCACACAGTCAAGCAGAGTTTTGAGGCACAAGTTAAAAAACTACATGAATCTGGATATACCAGTTTTTTAATGTTCGATGTAGCAGAGAGCCTGACCACTCATAATGAAACAAGAAGAAGAGATAAGACACGCCGACGGGCAGTGATACCCTACCAACCCAAAGTCTCACACAACTTGAAACGAATAGCCTCTAAATATGACATACAGGTTGCAACATCAGCCCCTGGTAAACGTAAAAGACTGTGCTCAAAAATCAACTCCCAGAATGAATGACAAGAAAAATGCTCAGTCCAGCACGCGCATAAATATGTCAACTGCAACGTCAGCCTAGAATACGAAATTCCGTGCAGATGTGGGAGAGTGTACGTTGGTCAGTCTGGGCACTGCGTAAATGTAAAACTACGAGAGCATGACCTTTCCCTACATTCGTCACCCTCAGGACACCTGGCCAAACATATCAGAGACAGTAAATGCGCTCCTCTATTTAATGAAACAAAAGTCCTCAATCACTTTTGGAGCAAGAGAGCCGGAAACATTTTGAGGCAAAAACTATAATAGAAAAAGGAGACACGTGCATTAGCATTCCATCAAGCTCACTGTCCGAGAAATGGATAGGGTACCTCAACCTTTTTTGTTTAATCTGGCTGATTTTCTTTTTCCATAGGTCTCATTTTTCAATTTAACTTTGTTAATATTTATCAAATAATTAAAACAAATTTTCATGCGAATGCAGCTAGCGTTTTAATTTAGTATTTCTCCTCTCATTTTCGTCTTTCTGGTATCATGCATTGAACAATCAGTTGATAGTAAGCGCTTGCCTTGTTCATATCTTTGTTCTGTCCTGGCCGTTTTCGCTTTTGTAATTAAGAATTTAAGCAGTGTTATTAGTTCCGTTGGTACCCTAGCTGGTTTCGTAGCATACAATTAAATAGAATCACCGGTAAGCCCTCTCCCCTCTTTTCTTTTGTGCAATCCAGGGCTCTAACCTTAATGAGACCAATCAAAGAGCAACTTGAAGCTAAAAACTAAAGTTGAGCCGTATTTCAACTGTTTTGTGCATTAATAAAAAAAAATTTTTTTTCAAGATTTAAAGGTAAGATTTTTGAAATTTCCCCTTTCGGAATGCAGAGGACCAGGCGCAGCTCGGTAGCTTCAGTACTGGTCTTTCCGGTGATGAATACCCTGCCTGCCCGGGAAGTTTCATTTTTTTGTTAAGCAGAACTTCCACATTTGGCGTAGCTTCGGATCACTCAACTGGCACAGCCTTCCCTGAACGGCAATGCCATTGTCATCATCTCCTGGTATGCTGTGGAACGTAAAACATACAACATCAAACAGATCTAGTAAAATTCTAAGGACAAAGCTCTGTGAAACAATGAATCCTGTGAGATCTATTTTTGTTAATTAAAAACTGTGATTTAAATATTGTGTTCTAGTGCGAAATAGATTAGTTATATGCCCTCTATATTGCATTGATCAATAAGGTTGTGCAATGGAACTAAAGACATTGTCTGTCTCCACATAAAGCAATAGATCAGATAGACCATCAGAGTATCTGATATATATACCTTGAATGAGCAACTAAGACATTTCCATAGTACATTTAGCTGCATAAATCTATTTGAAAACAGAACCCGTTTCTTCCAGGTCTGTTTTACATTTTCTCATTATATCACTGTGTCAGGTTGCAAAACACGTACCTAAGTCCATTTGCTCGTTTAATGAAATAACGGTGGGGGAGTTCTTTCTTTTTACTTTCTCACTCACTTATTTCGCTCTGTTTCGCTCAACTTTTTGCAGATGTATAAGCAGTGACCCCGCTTTTCTTTCTCCTTGTTAACGGGGTGTCACAGCAAATAATACATTGGGAATGACTAGGGATAGAGTGAGTCTGCTACAATACTTGTACTAAGCTAGGATGGAAGCCTTACCAATATCAGAATTAAAACAAAATATCTTCTTAACCTTAGCGTTCAGTTGAATCGACCAGGAAGGAGTAGCCTGCTTGGAAGGCACACATGGTATTGTCTAGTTGTGAACGAGTGTTCTTGAAAAAAATAAAGAAAATGATGGCATACGGTCTTTCATATGATTGGAAAGATCCCCAATACTGCCGCCTATAGCAGTGCTTACAAAAATTATTTACTTTTCCATCAAATAATTTCTAACCTCACGTGGAGCCTCTATGCATAGTCTGGTAGTAACGCGGTACTTAGATCGCGATACCGTAGCTTCTTAATTTTTGGTAAATTTAACTGTAATTTGATACATATTTTTCAAGTAACTGTATCGAAAACTTAAATACTTTCTTGAAGAAGTAACTAAAATGTATCTGCAAAGATACAAATACTTTTCGCGAAACAAACGACACTATTCTGTTACCACTACAGCGGGATCGACCATGTGCGGAGCATTAGACGAGACAGAATGAAACCTTAACTCAAAAATGCTTTCTCGACGCAAAGTGGCGGAGCAGAGGACAGACTTTTTTCCAGTTTTTCCTTTTTCATGAGGCGGAAAAACACATTTATCATTTAATTCATTTTCTTTTTGCGTGGTTTTTTTTCTGCAGCTTTTTTATGAAACAAATGGAAGAGGCAAGCGACAGAGCAGCCTCGCGGAGACGGCTGGCGGTGAACTGTTCAAACTTCGCGCTTTCCAATATTGCCCCCTTTCCTATTTCCA
This sequence comes from Ixodes ricinus, assembly GCA_037355805.1. NCBI lineage: Eukaryota > Metazoa > Arthropoda > Arachnida > Ixodida > Ixodidae > Ixodes > Ixodes ricinus. The sequence goes on from JAZHYW010029570.1 coordinate 13,332, forward strand.
TTTCTTAACTTGCCCCAACTTGACTTCTCCTCGCAGCTTAGGAGAGGATTATCTTCCGTGCAGAGAACCGATGTTGTACGTCGGCCTTTAAGAGAGAGAGAGAAAGAGAAAACGTCGCAACAAGGAAGGCCAATAGTTGGATGATAATTAACCCTTATCGCTCAAACGAAGGGCTGTTATGAGCGACGAACTGCAGGTGATACCATGGCGCGGCTATGAAGAGCACTTTGACCTTGTCGAATATATAGTGGCAAGAACTTTACTGCTCGCTGCAAACACCGCATGAATGTATACGCAGCCGGGTGGTCCTCTTCCTCGAACCTTCGCAATCACCTCCGGTTCAGTTTCGACTTCCATTTCTGGACACTACCGCTAGGCATAGAGACGGAACGATGGAAGGCTGAAACAGAGCCCTCTCTCGCCTCAACGACTCTCCCACCATGGAAAGCAGTTCTACGCCAGAATACTGCACTGCAGTTCAGCGCACCTTTATAGCGGTTTTTTCACGAAAAACGGTATATGCATCAAAAGGGAAAAGTTAAGTAATGATACGTTTTAAAGCAGTTGCTGCTGCGTTGATAAAACTAAATAATTTATTACTTTGTCCATCTTGTATCGAACCAGCAAACACTCGATTCAACAAAGACGTGCCACGGTAGTAATATATATCTCAAAAAGTGAAATGACAGTTTTCTGTGAGTTCCAAATAAATATAAATCGTAGTCATTGTCTGCTGTCATCAATGTCTTCATCGTTAAATTTAAAAAAAACACGAAAGTATCTTGTAAGTAATTAAGTTACCATGACGAAGTAACTGTATCTGCAGACCGTTAGTTTTCTTTTTGATTAACTGTAACTGTAATTTAAATATATATTTTGACAAACGATCTGGAACTGTAACAAATTACTTTTTAAAAGTAACTTACCCAAGTCTGCGTATGCATTTGTCCATACCAACGGCCCTAGCAACGGTTTGTTTGGAGCGGTGTGCCATGTTGTGATGTGATCATTGAAGTGGTCGAATCCTCTCAGTCCGTCCGTGTATTTTCCACTAGATTTTGCCGGGAAACTGAATTAGTTCCTAAGTCACGTGATGGAAATGATGTCACCAGATTTGAAATCAATTTTTCCACCAAAGTCATCTTGAAAACTGATTTCACGTGACCTATGCATCAATTCAATTTGCCCGCTTAATTTAGCAGGGAAATCAACGTCACGTGACCAAAGCAGCAATTCAGTTTCCCTGCTAAATTCTGCGTGAGCATTAATTTCATGTGACATGACATCGGGAGTCCTATACATCAACACTCTATGTTTTTTTGTTAAATTTATCGAGAAAATTGATTTCATGTGACCTGACCACTTGACCTGTGAACCAATTCTTATTTCCCCTCAAAATTTAGCGTTACAATCTATGTCACTGGATCTGACCACGTAACGTATGCACCAATTTAGCTGCCCGTCTAAATTTAATGAGGAAATTGATATTGCGTAACTTGCTCTCTAGCAATCAATTTGCCAAATCAGTTTCCACACTGCGTATGGCGGAGAAATTAATATCATGTGAACTGAGGAAGCGTGACACATTCAGTTTCCACACTACTCGAACATATCAAGCTTAAATTCTATACTGAAGAGGCATTTAAATATCAAGCACGCTGACAACAAATTTAAAACTATATTTCCCAAATCACCCTTTGCCACTTTTTCGCAAGCATCGAAGCCTTGGGAGAATGTCATCGCTATCTTCTGCAAAAAGTTCCGATTCACCATTTGGCTACGCTGCTTGTCGCAGTACCCCATGGCAGCTCTGTTATTTAGTTTGACAACTTATCATATTTCGAGGTGCGCAACAACTTTCTTCAATAATTTTTCCTGTCAGTCTCTTGACCTGATATGTATTATTAAGTGCACGCTCTGCAATATGCAATATATGGAGGAAACTAAAAATTCCGTGATGGAGCGCTTCAATGGCCCCAATTCAGATATTGTCAAAAAAGCAATAAACACCAGTTGCTAAACACTTCAACTCTCACCTATACAATAAAATCAATACGCAACTAAAAGTTACCACGGTAGAAAGTAATCGTAAAAATAATTTCACACGTTAAAATAAAGTCATGTTAAATGTCGAAATTTAATTCGTTAATTCCACTTAGCATAAACATCTCAAAAAAAGAAAAGAAAAAACCTTTAAACTACTTTTACATGACGTAATTCCTCGGGAAAAAAAGAAAAAAGAATTTTTGTTAGTGGTTAGGTTTACTGTTTACATAGCCTAGGGCCAATGTCCCCTAACAGGCCGATATTACTCGAACTTAACGCTTCCAGCAGAGCGCGATTTGCCTCCGCGTCGCTTCACGCGGTGCGTGTCCAGTTAGATTAGGAAGGTGGTTTACGGAATCCCGCGTCGTCTCCTCGCCTCCGGCGCTCGCCGTTCACTTCACTAATGTGTTGTTGTTTTTATCTGGTGACGCGCGTAGTTTTGATTATCTACTTGTTCTTTCAGTTCTTAGAATGGGCTTGGGGATATAGGGAAGCCGCCTTTTACTTCTTTTTTGCTTTCCCAGGAGACTGCCATTACATGGATTTAATTGTTTCTTTTTTTTTTTAGGTTACGTTTCCTGTGTACATGTCCTGAAGCCAACGCCCCCTAACGGGCCAAGCTTACTCAAAAGTAATGCTTCGAACAGGAAGCAATTCGTCTCCACGCGGCGTGTACAGTGTGAGCGCGTGTTATCTTCAGTCTCCTTTTCTTCTTTGTATTGCCTTTGACGCGCCCCAAGTCAGCGTGCCTGGTGACAGTTGACAAAGAAGCCGTCCTCGTGCCCGGCCCGGACGGCAGGTGCGTTCCAGTCGGGTGCCTGCGGGGTGCCTGGCAAGCCTTGCAGTCAAGCCAGCCAGCACTAACTCGCTCTTAGCCCTACTATCTAACGTTTCTCTATAATGTAAATATACTTTCCTTATTTCTTTCCAAGACTCGGCCCTCATATCTTACAACAGTTACGCTGAGAAGGTGGTTAATTTACGGCTTAGTGCGTGTCTCCTCGTCTCCGCCGCTCGTTGTTCACTTCACTAATGTTAATGGGTTTTCTTTGGTGACCCACCTAGCTTAGATTAAATACTCGTTATTTTTGTTTTTAAAGCGAGCGTGGCATTAAAGGAAACACCGACTTTTATTATACATTTTTGCTTTCTCTGGTCGCTGCCATTGCCGCCTTTTTTACTCTGTTGTGTTTTTATTTTGTTGCTATAGCATGTATATGTGCTGTTAAAAACATGGCCACCTGTCTCTGAGTGTTTTTGAGGTGTACATGTGTATTTTTCATATTTATTTTCTTCTCTCTGTCGATCTCGGACCAAAACATCCTGTAATCTGTATTTCCCTACACTTGAAGAAGAAGAGGCTCTGCTCAAAACATCGAAAATGAAGCCTCTGCTGCTGCTCACAGATTTGTTCTGCGTCCTGACAACTATAGTTCCGGACACCCGAACACCTTGAAAATGCGGTCTGCTAAGAATGTCACAATGGTCCAGCTGCGAAGACGGCGATTTAGTCGGGCTTTTAGATTAATTGGGCAGGTAAGGCCTGACAGACATGAAACCTATTGACGGTGTTTGCATCTGCCTAAACCTATTTAGATATGCCCCTAGATATAGCCAGGTTTAATCAATATGGTGATATAACCGGGAGAAGGGCGTAAACAAAACTTAGAACTAAATAACTCACATTTCCGTTGTGGGTTCCATAATAAGAAACTGCTGACGCCTTTGCAATTAATGTGATGCTTTGTAAAACTTGCCTACAAGGTGTCACTAAACCCTGCTAAACCAAACGGTCAATTTAATTGTTCCAGTAACTCACAAGAATAGACAACAACTCTTTAAAATCGCATTAAATCTGAGTGTGAAGAAATGTTTAATTTTAAGGTACCCCTATAGCCACAAGTTTCGATCTATAACAAAAAACAATAGGACATGTACCGAATTTGAAACGAATTGAATTATACACATATTATTTCGCTTGTGAAAAACTAAAATAGTGACGTGTACGCTAACAATATCACAATTTGCATCGCTTTTAAGTTGAGTTTAAGTGAGTTACTAGAAAGTATGCCTGATCATGCACTTGCGAGTTTTAGTAAGAAATAGGTAATAAGCATGCCGAAAGTGACAACTAAAACTAAAGAAACGTCACTTGGAAAGCTCCGAACCAGACCATTTATTTCATCCGTCCCAATAAATGTATATGTGTATACAAATTAGGTTTGAATTGCAGTCACTTAAAGCTTAAAAATGCATGGCTTCGCTTATTATCTTCTCGCCATTTGAAACGTTCTTCGGCTTTCGTATTGGCACAACCTGATTGGCTAAGAAGCGACAATAAGATAACCGAAATTCACTACGCCAAGCGTTTTCTTTTGTTTATATCTACGGAATCGAAAACAGCTTAAGACACAATTTCTGCCGCGTGATTAATGCATAACTAACCACGCGACAGAAATTGTGTTTCTCGATGACCCGGCGGAACAAGGATATTATTGTTTATGCTTTAGCTCATTAGCAAAACATCAGCATTTAGGCCGTTTCCATACCATCCAGAAGCCAGTCCACGTCATCCCAAAGACTTGGCACAGAACTACCTTCCATTTCCTTGAAGAACTTTTTCTCCAGTCGCTCGGACTGTTCTTTTGAAAAGTAATTCCTCCAGTCCCCGACGACGCCTTTTCTCACAAACTGCACTCCCCAATCCTTCACCATCTCTGTCATACTCGTACTGTCAATTACAGCGGCCATTTTTGCCTCGTCTTTCGCAAGCAGCTTAGCGAGTTCTCCGTCGATGAAACCAGCAATCTTGATCACCGATCCCTTCATGTCAGCATGAATCGACTCGTATGTGAGAAACAGCACGTTAGGCTCGTCTTTCTTGTTGTACCAAGATAGAAGGTTCTCATTGTAGCTGCCGAAGTCCGTGAGGCCCTCGACGAAAAGTTCAAAATACTCGTCAAAAGTTCCATCTTGGAAACAGTAATCTGTATATCTTTTTGTGTGATGATAAAAAGACACACAGCAGTCTTTAGGGTTCCTGGCCACGTATATATACTTGGTGGATGGCAAGAAAGGCGTCAAGTGAAAGGGCAGGTGAGTGAAAATGATTCGGGGTTTGTCGGCCTTAAGAATGCCGTCCAGACCGTGCATCTCAAGGAAGCTCCATCCCGGTGTGACGCCCCTGCAGACTCTGAAGCACGCCTTGACGATTTCCAACACCCAGTGAGTGCCGCACTTGGGGAAGGTGACCAGGATGATGTCGCTTTCCTCCGGTTGATATCGAAGACCGCTCCGGTAGACCTCTTCGGAAAAGAACCCCGGCAAGCGGAAGCCATCAATGATCTGGATGGAGGGTCGGTCTTTCTCCATCATCCTCTGGGACACAAAGCACACGTCGTTGAACTGTCAGTCTGAGATTCCTCTCAGAAGCGCACGTTAGAGACCTTCAGAAGGAACAACTTTAAAAGATTCGCGAATCAGCTAGCGATTTCAGCCTATCAGCCTGCGCTGACTCGTGAAATCTTTAAAGGAGTTCGTTTTGAAGGTCTTTAAATTGCCCCATTGACAGCGGTGTGAAACACACTCTTGATTCTTTGTCACCGAATACGAATGGGAAGAGGGTAAATGGACAACCATATCATGCTGAACGTTGACGCTGCATTTGTGGCCTATCGCCATCGGTGAACCACGTTTTTGTCAGATAATGGTCAGCGCGGTGTTTTTTGGGGAGTGATAGTTTTACCCTGTCAACCTGTTAAGGTTTAAACGCATGCGAGCAACCAAGAATATATCATGGAAAACCCATAAAATGTGACGGATCTCCAACATATTGGAGAAAAAAGTTCTACAGCTCGCATTTCCTTTTTTTTTAGCACACACAAAAGTATGTATATTTATGGCACAGAAATGGCATGCATATTTTGAACGAAAAATTGGGGTGTAGGTGTGTTTATAGAGCCTGAATTTAGTCGGCCTCAACGGGCGACTTGTCTCTCGGCTGTAGACGAGCAATTTAAGCCAGTGCGGTACAACGGCTAGACTAAGGCCTTTAACGTGTACCACGCAGTAGTGGTAAACGACCGCACGCCGGTACGTTGCTCGTCCAGATCGAAACGGGCAGGGGTGGGGATTGAACCTAGAATCCCAAGGTTCTGCAACACGAGCTTTCGCTCCAGGTGCTCTGAGATGGTGTGCGCTAGCCCATGGCATGCATATTTTTAATGAAACACGTGCGCACTTTGCAAGCAGTAAATCGCTAGTTTTTTTTTTTTTTTAATGGAGTTGAAGCATTTTTGCATGTTCCGAATTCTGTACTCTTTTCGACTGATTTTAAGCAGTGTCGTAAGCCAGCAGATAGAAAGAAGAAAGTTCTTCCTCAATTCCTCGTTCCATTCGAGAAAAAAAAGGAGAACACTCGTTTCTGCGGGGAGTAGCTCAGAGACGCGCCCCTGTGGGGAGAGGAGAAAAGAAGCGGGCCAGAGGAACTTGGGGAAGGAAACTGGCAATCTCTTTTTTTCCAGGGCAGGAGATGATTTTGTAGGTCTGGCTTTAACTGCAGGCTTAGCGCCAAAAAGATTTTTTTTATGTGGTTTATATTTTGACCAGTGCACTTTTGCTCTTTGACCTTTTCTAACAAAATGCCGGAGCATGCAAAATTGATATTCCATGACTTTTTTTTATGTGGGGTACGATCCGTCAAGCACTCACTGTGGTAACAGCTGCAAGGGCCTGTAACGAAAAATCAAGTGGGTGCTATGCTACATTTTTACCGATTTCAGTTACCCATCAGATACACATCCGTTTGTCAAAGGCGTTGTTCAAGAAGGCTAAGCACTAACTACGGAATTACTATGAATGCGGACTATATAAGAGGAGGGGACTGCTTTAAGCTACCCTATAAACAACTTCGTCATTGCGTCATTCATGTCACGTACGTTTCATGTACTTACGTGCAAATTGTTTTCTTTTTTTCCATCCGGCTAGGACCCACGCGGTCTTCTGTATATAATTTATAAATAAATACATAACTGAATATATAAATAATGACTTGGCGGTTTACCTAAGCCGCCGTCACACTGCTCATACATCTAACAAAGGAAATTGCGGTCGCTGCAGAAATGCCGACAGAAGTAACGACGGACACGCATAGGGAACGTTTGAAGACTATGTGCTTCATACATATTGATGTGTCGAACCTGACTGCAGGCAATACTTGTATGATCAACGTGACTGGGTCATCCCACAGGAAAAAGACACGCATCGAGCAGTGTTTACGCACTGTTTGTTTTTAAAATTATGTATTAGCAATGTGAGCGTCGCTTTACGCCGGCCCAAGTAGACAAAAAAGAGCGTTCAATGAGCAGCTCGATTCGAACCCATCTACTCACCCAAGCGCGGGGGGAACTCCCTCAAAACGGTCTGCAAGCTCCACCTGCGAGCGAGAGAGTCACGACTAATTGCTACTACTGACGACTACACACCCGACGACCACGGGTGAAACAGTACGACAGGAACTCGAAACTGGGTCAACCATATCAGCTGCCAAGCAACGCTGTCAAACGCAGAACGCAGAGCAGGTTCTGCTGTCAAACGCAGAACCTGCTCACGTTGGTAATTACCCGAAACACGTTAAAATGTAATATCAGTTCCACCCGCATTAAATGATGAGTGAATCAGGTGTGGACCCTGACTACGAGCGTCGCGCGCGCCCCGCTCTACGCCAGGAGTGCCCCGCACTGATTTTCTGATAAGATAATAGACAGTCTTAGTAAAGCGTTGCTGGCTCTTACGTGCGCAATACGCAATATATTAGCGTACGCTGAGAACTACTGCTCGAACCGATTTTAGTTGTGCATTCCGTAAATGTTGCCAAGTAAACATCTACCATGACCTTCTTAATTCAAATTGTCAAAGCCGTCGTATTCCATGTGCTAACAGCACCACCATGCTCCCCCCAAAATATATATAAAAAAAGGTTATTAATCATTTTATTTTAAATTAAGCCAAGCCGCAGCTGCCTGGTCGAGCGCGCCCTTCTGCAGGGTACGTAGGCTGCGGGTACGAGTGGCGTTGTCAAATTCGATCACGGAGCATCCGTCAGTCATCTCGTGGAAACGGCACCTTTTATCAATGCTATCGCGAGAAGAGACCCAGATCTACTGATGTCCGGTGCACAACTTGGGCGATATTTTGAAGAATTATTCGTCCGTCGGCGCTGACTTGCGCGAAGAGGCTTAGCGTTGAGCATATCACAGCGTTCCCGCATATTGCGAGCTGTAAACATTTTCACAATGCACTCCTTCAGCTGCATGGCGATCTGACTCAACAGCGGTAGGTCCCGGAAAGAAATGCCGAGCTGAACATCATGAATTTCACATAGCGCTGAACTTCGCGAGCACCACGTCGCTCATGCTGCGCAAGTCGAGCTAACCGCCATCTTGAAACTGGTGCTCTCGCTGGGCCCGAGATCCCTCGAAAGCTTTCCGCAAAGCTCGCTAGCCCGCAGTGCGAAATCCACAGCGTTGTGCGCGTACCCATTACGCTAGCCCTCATATTGCGTTCTGCGCACGCGCACTCCCGACCCGCAATTTATTTGCGTTCGCAAAGACTTAGCGTGCGATCCACAAAAACTGTCTTTTGTGAGTCCAAAAAGGTTTACATCAAATGCAAGTGCACACCGGTGGCACACAACAAAATTGAATGTCAATTTCACCAGCTGACATTACATGACCGGCCGATCAGTTTTCTACTTTAAGCATACAGGTATTTTTATCAAGTGGTTAGCTATTCCAATGACAGTCAGGACGCAGGACAACTGTTGCCCGTCGAAGCCGAAGATTTGTGTTCGTCTTCTGAAGGTTTTAAAGTGAGAAAACGCGAAACTTATTGTACTTTTTGTGATGCAGGCGACGTACAACGGGAAGTTCATTTATGCTTTCATAATAAAATCGCCTACCATGGCGGAATGTGCTAAATCGATCAAACTCGATAAGTGACAAACCTGTGTTGACAGTATGGTAAGAGAAGAAACGCTAATTACAAATCTTACTATCCTAGTCGTAAACGCGTTTGAAGCCAAACTGTGAATAGCCAACCTTGAGGTAAAGAAGTTTCACTTAGAAATTAGTATTGCGACGTTAAACCGTAAACGAATTGAAAAAAAAATATACGGTTGACTGACAGGCCGGCAGATGGAGTAACTAGTGAAATCTACGAGTATAAAGGGACCGCTTAAGGAGCTCGAGAGAATCTGAGCCCTGGGATTCTTTGCTAGCGACAGCCGGGGATTTTTGTGTCTTGAACCCAACCTGACCAGCCCCCTTTGAAGCAGTTTCAAAGGAAGGAGAGGAACCTTAGTCGCCTACAGCGAGCTCTGTCGGCCTGACACAAGTACAACCTTAAAATGGTATTCATGTTCCGTTGTCATTAATTTTAGGCGCGACATTTGGTGGAAGTGCGGAGTAGTTCGTCGAAATGCAGGACGAGCCCCAACGATCCCGAGGACGACGAGGTTGTGATCGCCGTGCACGCCTACAGCACCATCAACCCACCAGGTCAAGCGAAGAAGGAGGCAGAAACAAGAAATGGCTGGACGAGGAGGAAGAAGTACCGCGCAACATACATCAAAGGTTTGCAAAGCTCTTCGAACTCGCTAAGCTCGGCTAAACAAAAGAAACGACGCCGAAGAAGGTGACGGCTGTAAGAGGTTACTCTCTACGAAGTAGGATCATACCGCCAGCTATGAGCACCGAGAGCCACCAATCACCGATGGCGGTCTTTATGTGACCGCACGATCCTCCGCCGCACTTCAAAGGGAGTCCGTACGAATATTTGGAGAAGTGGATGCTTCTCTACAAGCGGTGCGCCACAGCCGTGTCGTGGGCAGACACCCAAAAGGCGAACAACCTAATCTTCGCGCTGGAGGACGAGGGGCGGCACTTGTTTTCCACTGCTCTCCGAGAGGCGACTGCGGAGGCCCCCTTAAACTTGGCAGCAGTGGCAGCAAGCCCTCCGCCGAGACTTAGCTGGAGGGCACGTGCTAGACTGGGCCTTTATGCATCTGCAAGAGCGCCGTCAGCAGATGAGCGAAACACCGCAACATTATGTTTCAAGTATACTGCCGCTGTGCACACGGGCAAGCCCGACGATGTCGGACGCAGAGAAGGTTCGCTGTCTCCTTTGGGGCCTGAGACCTGAAATGATGGAGAGAATAGCAATCTCTAACCCGCGCACCCCAGCCGACTTCCTGCAACTCCTTTAACAACTTACCCACGTTGGAGCTATGGCGCGGCAGGCCCTGTTGGCAATGCCAACGCAAGAACTTCCTGGGTTTGCGAAACCATCTCCATTTTGTCGTAATCGGGCTCCAACACAAGGCAATGCTTCTTTAACACCCCCGGCCGACACTGGACCTCGCCTGAATCCCTCCTACGCCCTCCATGCACAAGGACGAGTGGCACCCGAACCGACTGCAAACAACACAACCGCAATCCTCGGAGCGCTTCAGGACAGTGTCCCTGCACTGACGCTCGCCGTTGAGCAACTGGGAAGGCGCCCCAACGTTTCCCACCACGACTAACAAGAAACCAAGGTGGTCAAGTCACCTGCTTCAGATGTCATCGCCCGGGTCACATCCAGCACCAGTGTCCTGAGGCTGTGCCCCGCACACCTGAGAACCGCAGATATAGTTTTAACCGCGACTTTGCAGCCTCCTTACTCAACAGTCTTCCAACCCCGCAGGAGAACTGAAAAACAGGGGTCCTCAAGCCTCGCCACTACGCCAACAAGGAGGCTTCGTAGGTACGGCATACTCTGCATCGCACCTCATCATATAACCGGCAACCTTTTGGGGCAGAAAATTGGTTTTCTACAGATGTGGGCTGGCTTGCACGAAGCAGAGTCTCGGATGAGAGTGCTCAAAGAAAGCGTTGTCAGGGCTAGTGCTCGAGCTTAAACCGAGTCTTAGACGTTCGCGCGCCCGAGCCTTGACAGCGCTTTCTTTGAGCAGTCTCAACTGAGACGCTGCCTCTAGCAAGTCGGCCCAGGCACCTAGTCTGTTCTCCTTTCTGCTGCAAATACTACAAAAACAGATGACTTAACTCTAACTATGAGGCAACACTTTTATTTCTCTTCCTCAGTATACTGGCAGCCACTCATTACGGTGCGGTGCAGTTATCAAATCATTTTTTGCCCGATTTCATTTTCTTTTTTCTAAACAGACGACGAGCTTCGCGCACCCTGCAGCGCTGAGACATGCTTCTTCTCTGAACACAAAGCTGCGCCGCGGCGAATCGTTAAGGCTCAAACACATTTGCAAGAAAAGAAACCGAATATAGAACGGAAATCGGAGGGTGTAAAAAATTGCGGTGGCTTAGCTCGGCTATGCCAGGATATACGTAGCGTGAGCTTATGCGCACAAAATGAGAGGCGCTATCAAGCAGCTCCGGTGCAGCGTCAGACTTGGCTACTGCGCAACGGAGGCACACGGCTGTGCACGCGGCGGTGCCAGTGCGTCTGCCGCGGCTATGACGTCACTCCTCTGGAATGCGAAGACCGGCGAGGCGCACGCGGTGGCGGTAGAGCCCGCGGCGGCGGTGGCTCCGGCACGCCAGCTGTGCGCCGTGTGACATCACTGCTTTTCGCGCTTGCGCAGATTGGCGAGGCGCGCGCGGTGGCAGCGGAGCCCGCGGCGACGGCGGCTCCGCCCCGCCAGCTGTGCGCCGTGTGACGTCACTGCTCCTCGCGCTTGCGCAGCACGGAGTACGGCTCATTATGAGAGCCACGCGAAACTGCTCAACCCCGGCCATTGTGGCTAACGCTACAAAATTGTTGCACCCAAATTTTGGAAGACAAGTCACACGAGGGAACCGATCTCGCGGAAAAGGCAACGTCCTCCGCAGTAAGAATTAGCGGAAACAACACCTAGCGCGCTCTCTATATATATATACACAGGGTGTTTTTTTTAGCTTAACAGAATTTTTTAAAAAAATCCATGAAAGCTAGGTTAATGCGGTCTGCGCAGGTGAGTTATACGGCCAGGGGACATAGTATAGGGGACTAATCGTAACAATCAGTCGGCTAATTAGTTAAAATTCGGTAATTAACTTTTTAACTAATGAAAATAGACATATAGTTCCAATTAGAAACTTGCTCAGCGTCATCGAAAACCACTAAACCAGTAGTTTTCAGAAAGACTTTGAACGCGTGAAAAGCGTAGTAGCGCGCTAAATTTACCACTCGTGGAGCAGGTACAAGGCTGGGGTTAGATAAAAGACGGAAAAATTGAGCGGGCGCCTCATCGAAACCGCTAGCTTTGTACGTGCTCCACGAGTGGTAACTTTAGTGCACTACAACGCTTCTCACGCGCTCAAAGTCTCTCTGAAAATTACTGATTTAGTGGCTTTTGATGACGTTGAGCAAGTTTCTAATTGCAACTATATGTCTATTTTCATAATTTAAAAAGTTCATTAACGAATTTTAACTAATCAGCCGACTGATCATTACGATTAGCCTCCTATAATATGTCCCCCTGGCCGTATAACTCACCTGCGCAGACCGCATTAATCTAGCTTTCATGGATTTTAAAAAGATCGGCGACGATCACAGTCTTCGTGTAAAGCCGATCAAAAACCGCGCAAACACCCAACCAGCCTCGGCGGCTGCGCCATAGCGTAGAAAACCCGGAGAGGGACGGGACAGACGGAACTCCCGAAGTAACGTTGCCAGGCCGGCGCAGCCGTAGCCTTGGCTATTAGGGAGTTTTAGTAGACCGTGTTTGCCCCTCCGCTAGCCCTCCGCTACGAAGAAAACACCACTGCGCCTGCGCGCCAACGGCCTTGGCTGTAGAGTTCCGGGTAGCGGAGGGGCTTAGCGGAGGGGAAACACGGTCTACTAAAACTCGCTGTTGTAACGCGCTCCGGGCGCCCGAGCGACCGAAGAAGCAAAAAAAGAGCGACCGATGAGCGAAAAAAAAAAGAAGAAAAAAGCAGGGTGACGTAACGACGACGTCAAATACGTTGAACACCCACTCCGGCAACTAGGACGGGTACAGCCGTTATCATCCATTTTCCCTCGGGGCGCTCTTTCTGCGCTCAAGCGTAGGGTTCTTGTTTCCGCCACCTCAAAACATGGCATTACAATCGCCGCCTCTACTGCTGCCGGGCCGCCCCTACTTGCCCCTAGATGGCGCAAGTTGTCCTGTCGCGTCCTAGGCGGCCGGTTCATATAATCCCACTGCTATGCAAGCCAACCGTATCGGCAAGACGACGACGGTGCTCATCGCATTCGACGGCGACAAGGTCCCAAACTACTTCAGATGCGGCAACCTGCTGATCGAGTGTTCGCTGTATCGCAAGCACGTCGATATGTGTTACCGGTGTGGTCGCCTCGGTCATCGGATGGGCGTTTGCCCTAACCCCGAAGACAGGATATGCCGCGGTTGCGGCATGAAGAATCCCAAAGAAAGCCACGTCTGCAGTAACCCCAAGTGCAGCCTCTGCGGGGGCAACCACCTCACCGCGGACAAGGATTGTAAAGCAAGGTTCAACACGCCACACGTAGTTTGTAAACGGCGTTGGGAACGTCAGCAACGAGAAGAAGAGGTGCAGCAGCAGCAGCAGCGGCCGAGGGGGCCGGCGTGGCAGCAGACAACGTGGCAG
>JAZHYW010029571.1:0-27739 GCA_037355805.1 Ixodes ricinus
CTTTAAGGTAATAAAATGAGAAGAATAAAAAAAAAGTACTAAAAGTAAAAACACACCATACAGAAATTTCGAATAGGTTCAATAGCTAAATTAAATCACAAATAATAACAACTTAAATCAATCATAATCAATAACAAATAACCTAAACACACTAAAAACATAATGTTTTATACATTTTCACGGAATAGTCCAATAGTCTAGAACACAAGGATTACGCACGAAGTTTATATTAGGGTCAATGGTCAAAGCATTGTCGAAAACATGTTGTCAAAAGTTCGAGCGAAAAACTGAGAGTACAATAGCACTTTTTGTACAATAACAGTGAATATAAACCATATCAGTATACATATGATAAGGCGAAGAGGGGCTAAAAATGTGAGAGCACTGGAAATAAGATTTGTTTTACAATCTCGTTTAAATTTGGTTGTTGGCACATCAAAAACTAATTAGAGCTTTGCATGATTCAAAATTGTTGCTGTCTGAAAAGCTAAAGTTTATCGTCCGTAATTCGTTCTTATTGTAGATACTTTACTTACCTGTCGTCGAATATTGTACACCGGCGTTAGTTCACTTTTGGGCGTTAAGTCGGTTCTATTCCTGTGAATTAATTAAAACGGTTTTAAGGAACACTGGCAGGGTATTTAAGCTCGCCAAGCCTTTTATTTGTACATGACATACGAGAGCCCAACTACGCAGAAAACAATTCGCGGCTTGAAATTCGTTTTCTTTCCGCCGGAAAACCGGCGATTAAATAGTGGCCGGATTGAGTCGCGATGACTCTCTTCTCCATGGTCACGTGCTGTTTTCTGTGGTTTAGACACAACCACCAAATATAATCAAAGGTCGAGGGTAATTGAAGGCACGCACACAATGTTAAAAGTAGAAAATAAATATAATGCCCATTTCTTGTGGCTTGCAAAAACCTCCAAATGCGTTGATTGGGAGAAAAAAAAGTATCACAGCCACGTGACTTCCGCCAACTCTCTCATCTATACTTATTCTTCCTCCACAGTCCAGTTTCGGTTTTGGTTTCGAGCAGTTGCGTTTTTTTCTTTATTAAATATATACGTGACCCTGTAGCAAAATATTTATTGTGTGGTCTTATGACACTATAATAAAACGCCTGGCAAAAAACAAAAAAAATTTTTCGGGCGTGTCAGTGTTTTCTTAAAGTAATAAATTTAATTTTCCTCAAGGATATCGCGTTTAAAAGCCAGAGGTTGAGTACGCAGATTCATATAATCCTCTTGTAGACCTCGAGGATGCGCAAAACTATTTTCGAGGTACTAATAATTTATTATAATTTTGGGCAGTTGTCGTTCCCAAACCAGAATTGCGTAGCTTAGTTTTGAAACAAATAATGAGTGTTACATATATTTAAGCAGCGAACTTAGGATATGATACTTGTTTTTATATCAGTGTGCAAATAGTTCGGGACAGGTCACTTTTTTGCTTTGTAACATGATTACTCCATCATTTATGACAGTTCTACACTACGCCTCTGACCCCATGGCAGTTCTTCACTAAACCGAAAACCGAGAAATTTTTTGATAGAATCGGGAGAGCGTGTTCGTTAAACATCTTGGTATACGAACGCAAAAGGAGACAAGGGACGTGTTTATGTCTTTTTCTGTGACCCTTGTCTCCTTTTGCGTTCGCATGCCAAGATTGAGAAATGTTTGCTCATTTACTTGCTCTAGTTCCAAGCCTTCAAATTGTATGGTGATGCTATCGGCGTTCCGTTTAGTTACTGGTTTAAAAATTATGTTTTGTTTTGTTTGAGTTTAGTTGCAAGCTATGTTCTTGTGACCATTTAGACTGTTTTAAGAGATAAAAGTTCGCTGCTAGTTCAATATTTTGTTTTGTGTTACTACTAAAGAATATGTCGGAATCATCAGCGTACATGATTACATCCTGGGGACCTAATATTTTGGTCAGATGATTTATATATATTAAGAACAATAAGGCGACTCTGGTTGATCCCTGGGGATCACCATGCTGTATATTTAAGTATGAAGAATATATTTTATTGATTGCAACATACTGATACCGTTCGGTCAAATAACGTTTACTAATTTTTGTGCCATTCCGCGCATGCTCTATTTATTAACTTTCTGCAATAAAGTTTTTTACTGCACAGTATCGAATGCTTTTTTTATGCAAAACAAATCTAAAGAGTGTTTAATAAACTTCTTATGCTTGCAATTATTTTGTCTTTGATGTCTAGAAGACGTTGCCTCGTAGACATGTTTTTGCAGCCTTATTGAGAAAACGTTATGACTTTCTATTTATTTAAAAAAACATTCAAGCCTACTCCTTCTAAGAGTTTCAAAAAGTTTTGAAAATATCGATGAAACAGAAATTGATCAGAAATTGTTTGTTTTTTACCCCTCCTTTGTACATGATGAAATCTGGCTATGTAAGTTCATTTGGAAAACTTTCGCTCTGTACCATTTCATTCGCTAAGTTAGAAAGAACCGAACTCAATAAAGGTGCTAGATTTTTAATAGGTTGGGGCATAACTTCACATTCACCGGCTGCCGTGTTTTTTTTAAATGTTGTATAATTTCATCAATTTCTTGTGGTGACACCGGAACCAACATTATAGAACCCATAATGCCTTCTATACACTTCGGTTTACCTAGTCTAGTGGGCACTTGCCCACATCAATAAAGTGCTGATTCTTCATATCCGCGGCGTCTTCCCTTCTTATAATCTTATCTTCCAACAAAAACTCTTCGACAAGGCTCTTTTTTTTTCTACTTGACATGTTATTTTTCGTTTCCCACATATTTCGCTGGTCATCATATACACCCGCGAATTAACTCAGATAATACATTTGCTTGGCTTTTTTAAACTCTGATTTAAGTTTGAAACTTCTTTTCTTTTGGAATAGGTGAAGCAGGTTTACATCTCGACTCTCGATGAATGCATAATACATTTTGGTTTTATCCCTTATTATTTATGCAGATCAGTAGTGACCCCTGGTTTTCTCTACTTTTTACCCTGGGGTTTGTTGTTTTAACAGGAAAAGCTTTGGCCATAATACTTTCTGAATTTTTCCATCAACCATGAAAAGTCTACATCTGCACTCGCCTCTGAGTACACAGCATTCTACTCTGCTCTTTCAATAAGACTACTTTGCTAATGAATCCGTATTTATTGCCCTATAAAAGTTTGGTTCGTTTGTGTTTTCTTGTTTTCGTTTAGAATTAGAGAACACAATAAATAGAAAGATGGTCACTATATGGTTAATGAAAACGCCTAAAACGATCTTATTTTGCGTCTATATTTGTAAGACAGACGTCAAGCGAAGTCGCTGTATCGGCAGTCACCCTATTGGGCAACGTGACCAAATTGACACGAGAATAATGATTTATAATGACGCTGAATTCTCTCGCGTTTGCATCCTGCGAAATTGTTTCTATATCAACGTCTCCGAGTATCATAAGTGAGGCACCGCTTAAAGGGATACTAGAACGAAATTTCGGCGCTCATTTTTTGGTCTATATGTGTTCAAACCAGCAGTATCACATGCAACATACCAATATTTTGTTAAAAGTCTCGAAAAGGAATTTTTAACGAATTAAACGATTAGCAAAGAGCACCTGGTAGATGTCGCTAATGCCTTGTTTGTAATACTCGTCTAGGAACCTTGACAGCTAGTGACGGAGGTTGTCTCGTCTCCGGCCGCGACGAGAGAAGGGGGGGGGAGGAGGAACTCCCTCTTCCCGAGAATCCCTTTTGTGTGTCGCAGAAGTCGCTATTGTCCCCCTACAAGATTATAGAAGATTAACCCGTCACTCCAAATTCGTACAAAAGCAGCCGCTTCGGTGGCTGGAACTACTAGGCCATCCTCTCGACGTCAGCCTCGCCGTAGCTTTGCTCGTCTTGAGACGACCTACGTCACGATTGCGTTGGATGTCACGTGCTCTAAGCTGGGCCTTCTCCGAGCGCTTGCCAGAGTGGGCCGTTTATAACGAAAAGTACAGCCTCCAGGCTCAAAATACAAACGTGCAATTGCCATTTACGGATATTGTGGATCATATTCAACCTATTTTTGAACACGACGGGAATATTTCAAATTTCGTTGAAGTATCACATTAAACCTACATAACGAAGTAGTTTGTCTATGAATTAAAATTAAAAAAGCTAACATGCTGTTGGAGGGGAGGGCCTACACCACTGGAATAACTGTTTTTGTAGTTTTTACTGTGATCAATCAATCAACCAATCAATCAATCGCCTTTATTCTCGGCCTTCTAGCCAACGGTGCCCCATACAAAAAGCTGCCAAAGGCAGCTTGACGGGGTCTGGGGCCTGTTTGGAAATTGGCAACAGGACTAACTTTCCAAACCAAAAAATAAAACACGGCTAAAATATTTTTTAAAACACCAACATCAAAATACCTATATTTACCAAAAATACCAAGGTCGCACACAAGCGCACAAACCAGAAAAATATACGCACAGCTTCTGTTCCTAATATTCTACACCCTATAACACTTTCTAAAAGAGAATTACGGTTAGCAAGAAGCAATATCACAAAAACAAAAAAGCGTACTCACAGCCATTTTCCGCATTATACAGAATTACAACCTTTTTAACAAGAATAGGTATACAATACAATAAAACGCTTCCAGATTTATTTAAACGCAATGTCCGACAGGACTATAAGAAGAGCATCAATAATAATTTTCTTCGTAAGACAGACGTCATGCATATCAATGTTCGTATCATGTTTGCAAAAATTATCAATACATTCGTACGATATACTTTGAGGAGCGGCGACACTGATTTACGTTCTAGATAAGAAATGTTGCCAGTGCAGTACCACTCCTGGGGTCTTTAATGTGCATCACGCAGATTATCGCGATACACGATTGCACGCACACCAACACAAATATCGAGTACGTCCATGATTATGCACACATCAACATGAGCATGCGTTTTCTTGTATCGGCATTTCGCTAATTTGAAATTATAAAACATAGTGTCGGATCTTTTTTTTAATAATTTATTCCCGCACCCATACTACGTTTGGTCGGTTTCCCTTGCTGCATACCCGACCCGGAGGAATAACACGGAGCCAACGGATTCAAAAACAAGAAACTACATTTAATTGGACATGGACAAGACGATTAACATTGTTACCAACGGCACACTGAGTCCAGGCAGCGACTCCTGTGCGCCGCCTCTGATCCGCCTTATCAAGGCGGCGCACGCGATGTGTGCGTGGCTGGCGTGATGTCGCCGCCACGCGGGAAAAGTTCGGCACCTTTGCCTCGCAGTCGGGCAACTGGGCTGGGGAGCCGCCAGGGCGCCCACACTTCCCCTCCCTCTCAAGCTTCGTCCGTCATGTCGATGACGGAGACGTTGTTGTGGGCGTCAGGGGGTGGATGGCGCTGCCGGGCGGACTGACGTTGCAAATCCGGCCGGCGCCTGCTGAACGAGCGCGATGGCCCGTCGGAGGTCGCGCTCGGCGGGGTGGTTGTCGCGCGCGGTGCGTTCGGCGTCCGCTCTCCCCCAGCTCCTTGTTCTGGCTCAGGGCTCGGCTGGCGGCCACCTTGTTGCTCTTGATCGTCTGTAGCAGGTGGCTCCTGCTGCTCTCCACGTGGTCCTCCTTGATCCGAGTTAGCTGCCGGTCCGTCACGTTGGAGGTGGCAGCGGTCCATGGTTCCCTGGGCCGCCCCTGACGCGCCAACGTCCTTGGTGGCCCGGTTCACTACGAGCCCAGCCGCCGTGTCGTTCCGATGGCGGGTGTGGTGACGGTGTTGACCACAAGCCATCTTCGTAGAAAAATAAGAAAGCAGACGACATGGGGCTCAGTTGAGAGTTGAGCCTGTCGTTATCTTCGGACCCCTTCCAGAAAGTTCGAAATAACGGATCTCAGGTGGGTACACAATCTCTCTCCCCCCTCTCTTGAAAAGGGAGACAATCCGTTGAAGTAGAAAACTACCCCAAAATGCGAAAGAGATGAAGCCGAGGAGACAGAGAAAGAAAATGGTTCCTCTCTCTTTGGTGTCACCGACGTCGCAGGTTATACCGCCGCCTTGGTGGATCAAGGGGGTTTCCGGAACGGGACAGCCGTCAGTGTCGTTCCGGTCCTGCGAGGAATCTTCGTCTTCTGCTTGAAAAAATCGTTTAAGGTCGGTGACATGAACAGGTCCGGTTTCCTCACTAGACTCACAGTGAACTAGTTTGCAAGTGAGTGGTGAGCACTTTTCATGCACGCGGAACGGACCTTCCCACCTGTTTGCGAGTGAGGCTGCGAAGCCTCGAGCGGCGTCACTCAGTGGGTGAGTACGCCGGAGTGCAAAATCTCCCACCTCAAACTGCAAGTCACGTCGCCCCTGGTTGTACTGTTCTGCCTGCTCTACTCGGGTGACGTCGAGATTTTCTCGGGCCTCTCGAAGGTTATCGGAGAAGCGATTTCGCAGGTCCTCTGCGAACTTCACGTATGGGCGAAGCCTTCCCCCAGACTCTGTAGAAAGGAGACTGTTAAAAAGCGGGAACGCGAGCTTCTTGCCGAAATTCCATTGGGCAGGAGTGAGACCCGTTGACCGATTAATGGTCGTACGGGTTGCGAATGCCAGCTCGGGCAGTTCCGCGTCCCAGACCTTGTGGCGCTCTGTGTAGGCCACCAACATCAATTTTATAGAGTTCCTATTTAACCTTTCCGTGATGTTTACTTTTCGAGTGGTCGTTACTCGATGTTCCGGCACCGAGGAATCTACGTGGGAAGGGGCTCCATGACGTCCCAGCAACAAATCTCCAAAGTTCCTGGCTCACGATGGATTGGTTGCATGAGAGGGGAGGGCTGACCACCACGTGGTTTTGCCTTCTGCCACACCGAGCGGCTACGAGTGTATGGGAGCACATCCTGCCTCATGCCTGGCCAGGTAGCAATTTTAGATAACTTCAGTGGCGTCACAAGGGAGGGGCGGACCACCCCGGGTGCAGCGGTCAAGGGGGTGTCGCGGCGAGCCACGAGAGCGGGGGGGGGGGGAGGGTCGCGGCGGGCCACGCGAGAAAGGGGGGGGAGGTCGCGGCGGGCCACGCGCGAGAACGGGGGGGGGGGGGGGAGTTGCGCCTGTCCACGCGAGAGCAGGGGGGGCGGGTCGCGGCGGGCTACCGCCCCGGGTGCCGCTGGCCCCTCGTGACGCCCCTGGATAACTTTTCGTAAGTTTTGCTCCCACTACTGTGTCCTGCCAAGGCAGAGTGATGCATGTATTGGATGAAAAGCTTACGTAGCTTGCGGGGTATCACGGTCCGTAATGCCGAGCCATCAGGATCGTCGTCGGCCTGGGGGATGTAGCGCAAAGCAAAGCGAATTGTTGTGTGTATGTTTATACAGCTGGAAGTTAGTCTGCCTCAGTGGGCGTCTGGCATCTCAGCTGTAGATGATCGATTAAGCCAGTGCGGTACAACCGCATAACCTGAGTCTGTAACTTGCATCACGCCGTAGTGATACACGACCGCACGCCGGTACGATGCTCATCCAAATCGAAACGGGCAGGGGTATAGCGAAGCAGGAGGCCATCAACAGGACAAGCGCTAACTCACAACTGGCGTTTTAATAGAAAAGAAGAGAAGGAAGCAGCATATAAATACACCGAAAAAAGGAAGAAAGAAGATTTATAATAAAAGGAGAAAATTGAAAGGTATAAACAAAAAGGAAAGAAAAGAAAAGAAGAAAAGAAAGGGAACAGCGTAACTAAATTAATTCCGGGGAATATATTGAAATTAAGAAAAGACTATAGCTTAAAGAAAGAAGAAGTTGAAAAGACTAGAAATTCCCGCTGAATCAACCTCAAGTTGGCCACCGAAGGTAAAATAATTCTTTGTCAGTTAATTCCACCGATGGTGCACTCACACAAGCGTCTTCCTTTTCCTTGATGGTTAAGGCCTCGTATATTTCTCGTGAAGTTTTATCTCGGAACCGTCGTAGGATTTTGGTTTTTGTCAGGATCGGTTGGCATTTACAGTCTCTAACATGTACTGCGAGATGCCCCGCTGGAGTTGACTTGAGTGAGGTGGCGTGTTCCCGCAACCTGGTGTTGACGCAGCGGCCTGTCTGACCGACGTATATCTTGCCACAAGTGAATGGTATTTCATAAATTACCTGGCTTTGGCAAGGTACATACTTTTGCTTGTGTTTGATGGTGCACTGAACTTGTCGATCTTGAGGAGTATTTATCTTTGGACACAGCTTCTTGAGCTTGTTTGGTGCTGAAAATATAACAGGGATGTGATATCTAGACGCCACCTTTGTCATGTAATGTGACTCCTGGTGAATGTAGGGTATCACCGCAGGGCGCTGTTTTGGGGGTTTAGTTTTTTCTTTTCCCTTTCGAGAGTTGATCATTCTTTCAACTGCCTCAAACAAGATGGTACTTGGATAGCTAGAAGTCGCAAGCTGTTCTAATTGGTCTTCAAAACTTTGTCCCGCCTTGTGTTCACATGACTTCTTGAGGGCTGCATTGAGACAGTTGTTGATGATTGCCGTTTTTATGAGTTTTGAATGCGAAGACTCATATTGAAGTAATCTTTTCTTCGACCTTGGCTTGTATATCCTGCACGTGTGGTTTTCTTGGAATTTTAGTTCTAGATCGAGAAATTGTAGGGTGAAGTCTGTAGGTAGCTCGTATGTAAACTTTAGCCCTTGAGCATTTTTCGTAAAGATTGTTCGGATGTTGTTGATTTGCGTCTCGTCTTTTTCACCTGGTTTATTGCTTAGAAGCACGAGATAGTCATCAACGTACCTGTATATGTTTGGAACCTGGTCGTTGGTTATTTGCTGAGCGATGGCTCGATCGCATTGGGACAAGAAGATGTCGCATAGCACAGGAGCTACGCAGGAACCGATGCAGATTCCTTTCTTTTGCAGGTAGGTATTGTTGTTGAAAGTGACGACTGTGGATGCAAGGTAGTATGTGGATGTAGTGTGCATCCACATACTACTTCCAACACACTACATCCACATACTACATCCAACACACACATACATCCAAGGTAGTATGTGGATGCAAGCTAGTATTTTCTCCTTTTTAATATAAATCTTCTTTCTTCCTTTTTTCGGTGTATTTATATGCTGCTTCCTTTTGTTCTTTTCTATTAAAATGCTAGTTGTGAGTTAGCGCTTGTCCTGTTTACATGTTCGGTCTCTTGTCCTTTGTCTAACCTTTGCGCTATTTAGTTTTTATATCATGCATATCCAACTAGCCCACCTCACTATCTTAGTACAGGAGGCCGTCGTCGCTCATCAAGTAGGAGTCGAACTCCTTGTCACTTGGGCGGTCGACTGGACCTCTTGCTGCCAGCCAAGCGGACACGCGTTGGCAGAGTCCGTCGTCCAGCTGCGCCTTGCGAAGCTCCTCGTGGCTCACCAATGTACCCCACCGTGAATCTGGGGATCCTCGTGCCGTGGCCGCGACGGTCACCAAGCCATAGGGTATCCTGCGAGTGTTCCTCGGGAAGTGGAGCACGAGAGAGCGCATCAGCAACTTTGTTGGTTGACCCCGGGCGGTACACGATGGAGTAGTCGTACTGTTGTAGCGTAAGCGCCCAACGAGCAAGACGTCCAGCTGGATTCTTAAGTCCTCTTAGCCATGAGAGCGCTAAGTGATCAGATTGAATCTGGAACGTTGCGCCATCTAGGTGACATGTTGAAGCGCTTCAAAGCATGAATAATGGCGAGACATTCACGTTCTGCGACACTGTAGTTGCGCTCGGCTGGAGTTAGCGTGTGGCTCGTGAAAGCAACTGGCCGAAGCACACCGTCATACTCCTGCAGCAAGACAGCACCCAGGCCACAGTCGCTTGCATCTGTCTGCAGAACGAACGGCTTGTTCAAGTCTGGGAGCTGTAAACAAGCGTTGTCAGACACGGCTTTTGAAAGGGCTGCGAATGCGCATTGTTGTTGTTCGGCCCAACACCACTTGACACCCTTTTTTAGAAGGTGATTGAGCGGTTGGGATATCTCGGAACAGTGTGGAATAAAATCCCGGTAGAACGCAATCATTCCGAGGTATCTTTGTAGGCTCTTTACGTCATGTGGGCTTGGGTATTCTGTTAGCGCGCGCAACTTATCTTCGTTGAGGCGGAGCGTGCCGTTATCCACAACGAATCCAAGGAGGTTAATCTTGGGCGCGGCCAACTGAACCTTTCCGGGATGAATTGTGCGGCCAGCATTACGCATTCGCTCAAGTACGATGCGAAGGTGTTCGACATGCTCCTCAATAGTTCTCGAGAAAACAACCACGTCATCCATGTATGCCATGGCAAATTCGTACTTCGAGTTCCCGAGTACAACATCCATCAGGCGTTGAAAACTGGCTGGAGAGTTAGACAAGCCAAACGGCAGTCGGGTGAACTCGAACAACCCTCTGTGGCAGATGAAAGCAGTTTTTGGAACGTCTGATGGGTGAATCTCGATCTGAAGAAACCCGCGACTGCAATCCAGCGTTGTAAACACGGTCGCGTTACCGAGCGCGTACATCACAGAGGAAATGCTGGGGAAAGGGTAGCTGTCTCGTACGGACACATCGTTAAGCCACCTGTAATCCACACAGAGTCTGGCTGTTCCGTCTTTTTTTCGGAGCGAGAACAACGGGGAACGCCCAGGGTCTCTTCGACTCACGTACTGAACCGGTGTCGATCATTTCCTCGAGCGCCGCATCTATGAGTGCTTTTTGTGGACGCTGATCGGTCGAGGGTTGCACCTCCGAAGCGGCTCGTCACAAGTTTCAATGCGGTGCACCAGGATGTCAGTCTTTCCAGGTATTTCCGTGAACATCGGTGAGAAAGACTGCAGGACGGCTTGCAGCTCCTGCTTCTGCTGGCTGCATGCGGGGCAGTTTCGCAACGATTCCCGAACGCCGGTAGACAAGACGCATGGGGGGGAGGGTAGTCTCGTTCGGACAGTCCGCTTGCAGAACTCGGGGCCCCGCCATTCGCATGCCGGTTCGAGCGCGTACTTGGCTGGTGGCGGCGGCACGTAGTTCCGCTTGGCATGAAGAGCTTCCTCGATGAGGCGGGCGCCCCGGGCTAGCTCTTCAAGGGTCTCAAAGGTGTTCGGTTGATGAGGTAGACGTGGTACCTTGGGTGACACTGTCTTCTGACCCGAGCTACTCTGTCCGACTCCGGTGACTTCGGGTCCGCCCTCTTGAAGAGCTCTTGCATGACCCGAACGTACTGGACCAGACTTTCGTGCTGGGTGCTGCGTCCTTGCCTCGAGCTCTCGGAGAATCTGCGTTGCGTAGCCTGCAGGCAGGAACTCTTCTCGAAGCCTTGACTGGAAGTCTGCCAGGCTGATGAAGGGGGCCTGCGACCCCAACCAGCAACTGGCGCTGGCTTGCAACGCCAGCGGGAGAATGCGGTCCACGATGAAGGCTTCCGAGGCACCGGAGGCAAGGTGGTACGTCTGCAGCTCGCCCAGGAAGTCTGCCACGGACTTGACGTCGTCGTACCCCATGTAGACTGGAACAGTCAAGTGTGGTCGGGGCTCTCGCGGTGGGGTTTCCTGCTGACCAGGCGTGTGGGCCAGGCGCTGCATCACGGAGTCGCACATCTCCGTGACCTTCGTGAGCAGGTTCATTTCTGCCGCTGCGGCCATCGCGGCTTCCTGCTCCCGTGTGAGCATGCCTGCAAGCACAAGAAAAAGAAACACCTCCAAAACCCAACACAAGCGCAACACAAGCGCAAAGAAAACGAAACGCCCCTCAGAAACCAACACAAGCGCGCAAAACGATTGCCGCGGTCACAAAACAAACAGTCAGAAACACGCCAATACAACAAACGCGGACGTGACGGAAGCACGGAACGACGGTAGGAAACACGGGGAGTGGGAAAAGGCTTACCGAAAGAAGAAACCAAGCCCCGTGAAATTCCTGCGAGTGGGTAGCATGCCCGACGTTGGGCACCATTGTGGTCGGTTTGCCTTGCTGCATACCCGACCCGGAGGAATAACACGGAGCCAACGGTTTCAACAACAAGAAACTACATTTAATTGGACACGGACAAGACGATTAACATTGTTACCAAGGGCGCCTGAGTCCAGGCAGTGACTCTTTGTGCGCCGCCTCTGATCCGCCTTATCAAGGCGGCGCATCCGATGTGCGCGTGGCTGGCGTGACGTCGCCGCCACGCGGGAAAAGTTCGGCACCTTTGCCTCGCAGTCGGGCAACTGGGCTGGGGAGCCGCCAGGGTGCCCACAAGACATAACAGACATGAACACTTTACCCCAAAAAGTAACTAAATACGTTACTCGCTATTGATTCTCAAAAAGAAAAAAAGGACGCGTTATTTATTTTGAAAGTAAAGAGTTTTTTTTCTACTTTCGTTACTTTGACGAACAACTGCTTTTGTTTCGTGGTTTTGTTGCTTTCTTTCCAGTGGTCATTGCAGTTCTGCTGTAGCGGCCGCTTGAAGTTTTCATCATACATGTTTCTCCGCTTTCTTTGAGAATACATCTCGGGCGGCGCCGAAGATTTGTTCTACTGACGCGCTTGAAGGTGCTGTGCCTCAGGAAGAAATAATAAATCCGGGATTCCTTTCTTTTTTTTTTGTTCTTTCTATTTCTATAGTTGTTAATGGGTTCTCTACTTTCCCGTGTTGGCTACCTCCGGGTTCGCATTCGGTCTGTGTACGCTTCTTGAAGGTGCAACCAACGAACCGTATTGCGCTCGCAGGGTGAAGTGACACTCCCAGCTGTAGAGTTCGACTGACGTGTTCAGCGATAAACGTCGCATATACGGTCCTACTTTTTAGTTGTTTTTCTGGGATCGCTCATCTGCCTTTGACGCAATAGACGCGTACCCGGGTTAGATTTAGAACGAGGCTGTCTAAACGTTGTTCTACATGCTTCTCCTCAAAATTAACGAAATATTTTACCGGTTACCTGGCTTTAAAAGTAACTAAGTAAGTTACGCGTTTCATTTCTAAAAGAGTAACTGAATACGTTACTTACTTGTTACCAGAAAACGTTACTAGGTAGAGGTAACTCGTTACTAGTAAAGCATTATGTACATATCTGAGTCATAGTGCAGCCGACGCTACGAGCTGGTAGAAGCATTCAAGCCGTGCTGAAAACAAATCGTACTTTGATGGCGTTCGTCGGCTGTTTTGTGCATGTTATTACCTGCTAGAATAATTAATCCCAGAGTGCATCGTGACCTTGCGCTTTTGGTGTGCGCGCTTGTAGCTGTTTACTGACTTCCAAGCTCCAGCTTTGTACAGTGCTCCTACTTATTCGAATAAGAGCCGTTCAGCCGAATGATAATTGAACTTAATTAAAGTCTTAGGATTCTTCAGTTGTTTTCTCAAATAGCTCACAAAAAGCATTAAATACACTTAAATATGCATTACACATGTGTAGACTGAAGCGTCAGAGTAGCAGTTGACTAAAACTTCAAAGAGCGCCTGGAGTGTCAACGAATCACCTGGGACCATTCTGTCCGGGACCAGTTTGAGCGGGATCATTTTGTCCGGGATCATTTTGTTCAGGACCATTTTGAAACGAAGTATACATGTTTTCAGGCAGCTGTGCATAGGCGCCGCGATAGCCGTCCTTTGATTTTAGCTTCCTGTTATTCCGTTTGCTTCACTTCATCATTACCACAAGAGGACAGGTTATTGCCACTTTAGATGCAGTCTGTCCTTCACCCCAGCATTGGCCTTTGTGGGGGTGTACCGAAGAGCACGGCTTTTATTTACTGATTTATTTGTACACACTGCGACCTCAACTGAGGCCATTGCAAGAGTGAAATAGAGAGGTTAAAATAAATCACTAGTGAACAAAAACAAAACACTAGAAATATATATTGAGCAATCACACATCAAGGCAAGGTACAGTTGCCAATTTCGGATATAAAGCCAGCATAAGGAAGCATGCATGTAGGGCCGTCAACACTCTTCGATAAATCAATAGTGCGACGAAAAAATAATTAGTAATACTTTTGATATGAGACTGAAATGAAACAATGTTCACAGGCCAAGACTGTCAGGCGCGAGCGAAATCTGGGAAATTAATGTAGTTCATGCGCTGGATGCCGAATTCCCCATTAACAATTTTATGAAAAATTTTCGGCCGCTCGACAGCACGTTTTAAAGACAAACGTTGAATTCCCAACACTGTCATAGTTTTTAATAGTGAGAAATAACTGCCTAAGCCTGCATTGAATCGAAAAGAATAATGTCCCTCTTTAGATATGGTAGCTGAACAAAATATCCTTACTTTAAAACTCGCCGATCGAGAGTTTTAAGAGCGGTCAATTTGAACTTTTTAAAAGAGTACTTCAACTTACGTTTGACGTACTTCACCTTTCTAAGAACCGAGTGAGAGAACAGGGAACATATGCCTTTCCGACGTCTTTAACGCGCCGTCAGACGGGCTAATCATTCGTCTCCAGACGCTGGTAACGTACCTGTATCGAGTAAGAAGGTGAGTGTGTGTGTGTCTGAATCGCAGCTATTGCCCCCGACGGCGTCTCGCTAGATTGACAATTTCTACGGCCCGGGGAGAACGCTCAAAAAAGAAATCGTTACGCGAGGAATGGACATGCTGACGTTATTGAACACAACGTATAATTGTCGTTAGCGACGACGACTCGCTGGGTAGCTTCGTCGACACCTACCAGAGGCGTTCAGCTCGCACCAACGCTACCACTAGTTTTTATTTTTACCGTTTTGTGTGTGTTTACCTCTGCTGACGTGGGTATCTCTTCGTGCGCGGTTGTGCCTGCAATTCGCAGCTCTTGGAAACCGAACACGGATTAGATAGCTGCGTGGCACGATTATCATGATTGTTATCGAACGGAGAGGTAAAGAGGCCACTAGCACAGCTGTTTGTAAATCAGTAGATAGATGGCAGCTCAACGCCAAGCTTCTTGAACCAAGCGGAGGCTTGGCCGCCTAGAGTGTGTAGGAGTAGCTGCTAGATGACATTAAAAATGGTATTTTTATTCGTGCGCACCCTTTCCGTGTTGCGCATTTATACACCAGCACGTACAGCATATATATATATACAGCACGAGCACCAACCGACATACCGAATACAGGTAGAGGCATTTAGATATCAGCCAATGTCAGCAGTTCAACCACACACAAACAACACCAACGTAGCAACTCCGGGGCTCTATCCTAATCAACTACGACCCGACATGTATAAATGTCCTATCATTTACGGCCAAGGTTCAGGCTAGTAAGTGCCGCTGGTTACTAAATTAATACAAATAGTATTTGCAAGTATTATTGGTATACAAGTTTTGTGATAATTGGCAGTCTAAACAAATGTTTTAATTTAGCACTTCGAATGGTAACATCATATGAAAGTAAACTGCAAAATTAACACCACACGTCATACTGCCGATTAGTTTTGGTTAGAGATTCACGCAGTGATAAGCTAACTGAAGCCATATTGCCAAATGCTCCTTCCGCATGTGTAATAGCAAAACATGTTACAAGAAACTTTGCAGTCTGATAATGTTTAGTCTTGGGCAGCTCAATTAGTTTTTACCCCTTAAATTAAGTGCTTGAGGATAGGTGGCTGAGGTCGGTACAAATGCAATTCATCTTGGCAGAGGAAATCTGCACGGTATGTGGCTTCTGCTCTTTTGTTTTTTTCCGACTCTACTTCCTGGAAGTATATTGTATAGGGCAAGCGCTGGCGGCACGCTTTCCTGCGTCGGCCGAGTGACCGACGAGTCGCCCTACTCTCTCGTTTCTAAAATATCCTAAATTCAATATCAAGCACGTACAAAAATATATTGGGGTACAATTAGCTAAAAACTAAACAACTAGCATAGCAGAATCTTTTTTTTGATGTGTTGCACTTGTAGAACGGTTAACCTTCAAAGTTTTACTTAGCAACAAAAGGTTGGCACTAGCCAATTTTGGGCACATAATTCATATAAGCAGTGCAGAAAGCTCAAATCATTAGGGCATTACTACCAAAACTATACTGTATATTCTGTGAGTAAGATAAGAACACGACGGGGCAGTGGCGTGCACGACCATCTCGCGACCGGCCCCCATAAATTCCTGTCTCGCGACAGGAATTTATAGAGCCGGGCCAGCACGGGAGGTGCTGGCCCGGCCCCCATAAATTCTTTGTCTGTTCCACGGCCTACTGTAATCCTGACCGGCCCACAAAATGGCTCCCTAATCGAAAGACTCCGTCGCCGATGAAGTGCGTTGCTTTGCCGTTGGGGGCGTCAGAAAAGGCTTTTCTGCGACCCAAACGCGGTTGACAGCCTGTCTAGCCCAGAGTCGGTACGGCGCGCGGCTGATGGTATCTGTTTCTCGTGAACAGCTACTGTAACGTGGCGCCAGCGGGCTGCTTAGCAGTAGCACGTAGCAGATTGCATCGCACTTATGTTTGCTTAAATCGAAAGAGTGCGTTTCTCAGGCACAAAAACGCAAAAGTATCTTTTTGCACATACTGCTCTTGTGCCATCGTTGAAATAAGACGCCTTCACGGATCACCCATAAATAGTCACTGTGCTGGCAGCCGGCGCATCTAGTGACGAATCTGTTTCGCGACCACCGACTGATGACTCGATCCCGCTAGGCCTGCAATGAGAGCAGGTCAGTAATATATAAGGCCGCCGCGCCTTTCGCGCCTTCGATTGATACGCGGATACCCTAAAGCCTGGTTCAGACAGCTGCGTTTGACTGCGTTTAACTGCGTTGCGGCTGCGAGAAACCAAGAGATCCCTGCTGCTTATATCGCGTGCCAAGATGATTCCTTGAATTGGATTCCACGCTTTTTTGCGAAGCGCAGATGTGCGGGTGACTCGCTTTGGGTTCTCGACGCAATGCAGTGAAACGCACTCAAACGTAAGTGTCTGAACCGGCCTTAAGAAACAATAAAAAGACTTTATGCGGCGCCGTGAAGTCATAGCCTCACGAAACGCTAGACCGCGGCCATGTACTACATGATGCGCACTGGCACATTTTTTCTATGGTGGTAAGGGTTACAGCCCGACCTACTGCAATCCTGACCTGCCCACAGAAGAATGTGCCAGCGAGCACCATGTAGTACATGGCCGCGGACGCAGCGTTTCGTCACACAATGACCTCGCTGCGCTGCATAAAGACTTCTTTTATTTCCTACACTCTAAGAAAAATGGAGGAAAAAGGTAGCAACGGCACGTCTTCCTCCCTTCTACTGGCGCGCCCCCAAGCGGACACGAGAAAAAGGGAGGAACGAAACGTTTTTCTCCTTCTCCAGGCAGACGGGAGAAAGCTTTCGCCCTCCCGACTTATATTCTTTCGGTTTCGTTTTTCGAGCACGTCGCACACGTTGTTTAAGAAAAGTTGTTGAGTTGATTGAGCTTCAGCGGCAACGAAGGCCACCGTTAATTCCGTCTTCTAGTCCAAACGTGCAGAACATTTCGGTTGCATTGATGTTTTTATCACTAATTTTATCAAACGAGCAAACGAAGCCGCTAAAAACAGCGAAGTTCCGGAGCAGTGCCAGCAGAGCTACGTACACTGGGTAAGATCGCCGTCTCGCCCTGTCGCCGTCTCCGGATTGCGGAACCCACCCTGCCCACCCCACGCCAGCCCACGCGGAACTACAGTAGCGGAACCACGCGGATCTGTGTCGACGTTTTCGACGTTATGGAAATCGCAGGAACTGCGTCCAAGACCGGCAGGTTTTGCTGCTGGCTGCCTGGGTGCCTTCCGTGCTGAGTTCGGTTCTGTTTTCCGATGCCGAGTGCCAACCGGCAATCAACGTGGCTTTGTATTTCTGCGTGTCAGCAACATAGCAGCAACATCGTGATGGCAGTGTTGTGCGTTGTGAACAGAAGACTGGAATTATCGCCGATGTGACCGTGTGTTCGCGTATCAGTGGTGTAACAACAAGATGAGATGACGTAAACTGTCGGGCATTGATGCCGCTGGCCGAGCCGTGATCGGAGGGGGCGGGGTGTCGCAGGTTGACATTCCGCTTTACATTAAAGAGTTTAGACCACTTGAGGGATTAGGTGCAATCGGTCGACGTGCGGATAGTCATGTTGGAACGCTGGTCTGAACAGTAAGCTCCTATCGTACTGTGGCCAATGTGACTGTCGGTTGTCTCCTCCCCGAGAGCGATTGCGCTCTGTGGAAAGGACTGAAAAGTACGAAATTATGACGGAAAGCACGTATATATACGTACAGTGTGGAATTTCAGCATTAAAAAAGAATAGTAGGTAAAATCGAAAAAGAAAAAGCTACCCTTTATTTTGCTGGTTAAATATACTACAGTTCCTGGAGAAACTGCCCTCCAAGTGGCGCGCTGGGATGAGCGCTAGAAGTTTTCGAGCTCGCCACGGTGTAGCTCCGTTCACTTAACACCTGCCGCAAGTCGCGGCTTTGACTGCATTCAAGTTGATCGAAAAGCGATTTCTCTGCCCGTGAAGCATCAGTTCCAGCTGAGTGAATATCCGCTCTACAGAGATTAATTCAAGACGGCAATTGAAGCCGTGCGCGAACAGCACAAATAGAAAAACAAACTACAATAGAAATACCGGCTACGACGTGCCGTGCAGGGAAACAAACTCATGGCTTCGAGCCGAATTGCAGCGGCTTGATTTATTGGCTTTCAAATAATTACGGCATGATCGAGCGTTTACTTCTTAAAGGGAAGCTGAAACGCTTTAAAAAAAAGAGTTAATGCTTCTTTCCGGCGTAGTTTTTCCTGGAGAATCTAAATATCACCATCATTTGTCTTCAAAACAACACTAAACGTTAAAAAATCGAAAAATAAGCAGCCGGTCGCTGCCGCAGAACGTCATTGGCTGATGGGGCCGTGACGTCATAAAAGGACCAGGCGCGATTCTACTTCGCTGTCGCTTGGCGAGCTACCCGTGTGGTTCAACATTCGACACGAATTTTCGAGCATGGAAGAAGGGGACTTGAGAACTTCAGTGGGTACTGAAGAAGAACCTCATGTTCCGAGGACCCTCTGCGTGACCCCGTACGCCTTTGAGCCCTTGGCAAAGCAAAGGAAGGGCTCGAGCGCGGACACGAGGAGCAGCGCGGAGCCAGCGGGGCCGCTGGCTTCACAACAGACCGACATATCCGGCTCCGCACGTGCTGGGCACATAGACTGGTACGTATCCTGGGTTTTCATGTGCGCTTTGCTTAGAGTGATCACATCTGGCCATATTGTTCCCGCTACTTTTGTTTCTTTTTTGTCCTGGAGCGCGTCAAAGCTTGTCTTCCAACGAGCTCCTGGCACTGACAGTGGTGGCATTTTGCTGCCGGCTATTCTTATTTATTCTTATTTCTTTTGTAAGCGCGTGCAGTCAGCATTGGGTACTACAAAATGTGGCATCACCTTAAAACAGAAGGACATTGAGGCACTCTAGGTCATTCCACGTACCACACTGGCATTTTAAAAGTCTGTCGTCCTGCTTCAATGTGGCAGGAAAAAAACGGATGCAGTTCCCTCGTTTCATTTTCGCCCGTTGCAAGAGCACTCGCGTGTCAAAGCCACCCGTGTTTGTTGCGGTAACTGTGGTTACCACGCACATCCGAGTCCAAAGGTTGTAGTGCACGCTGCAGTCAATTCGGCCAGTTTTCTTTCGAAGATTTTCGGCTCTCCGAGCACCGCCATGGGTTTCGTCGTCGTTAGCGGCCTTCCACGGATCCTTTCAAATTTAATACTTCATCGGCAAACTGAGTGAAATGTAGAAATGCAGTTCTAGAATAGTTCTTAAAAACGATTTGCGGCAAAAAAACAAAACAAAAAAACAATGTACTTCGCCCGCCAGTACGTTCGCCTTGCGTGCGGTGACAACAGCTGTTCTGACGCCGCGCACAGGGTGAACGTCGCCGAGCGAAATTCGTCGCTTTTTTGAGGCATACTCGCTTCAAGAATTCTGGCCGACACGCCTCTACAGACTCCTAACACAAAAAACAATGCAAAAGAAAATGACTCGTTAAAAAAAAAAAAACAGTTGACAAGAGTATAACACATGCCCTTTATTTTTCAATATTTCAACAGGTGCTCATGTGGGGAATGTGTCCCGATGGAAGGAGAGGAAGATTCCATGTGCTGCCAGGAGGTAGCAGCCATAGTAGCAAAACAAAAAAGCAAGCGCTGCACAACAAAGTCACCCAATTTCAAACATGCTTGCCTAAATGAAGCAGTTCTTCAAATTGCTCTGGCAAGTAGGAAGCACGACGGGTTCAGGCCGTCCTACCCAATAAAAAGGTGAATATAAAAATTCTTCAAAACAAAATTGTTTCTAATACTTTCCTTTCCTCTCTTCAGTCAGATGAGATACACAGCATACCGGCAGTTTGCATTCCTTACATGGAAACGCCTGGGAAAAGGGAACCGACGGATACTCCCCAGCTGTGTGCTCCACAGGATAAGGTGCAGGTACCCGTCTGACGACGGTACCTACACTGGCTTCAGACATTCTTACTGAAAGTTTGAGGTATGCCGTTTTTTTCCAAAGCACCAATAAGAAGCTATGTGAGAGAACAACAGTACAACACTTATGCACTAAGTGTGAACCACCACATGTTGGGCTCACAGAAAGGTTGAGTCACAAAATACCGTCATTCTTAAACACTGCATTTTCTCGAAATGTTGAGATGCTCATACAATTCAAAATAATGTGCAATAATGTTTTTTCATCATCCTGTTTTATGTATGTAATTACCTGGAGCATGCATTCAATTGCAAAATATTTTCTGTTGAATCTATCAGTTCATTCATTTGTGTTTTCTATACACGGCTTGCACGTGACGTCAGTACGCCCCCTTTCTGGTAGCCAGAGGCGCCTCGTTAACGCAGCGGAAACTATGATCCCATGCACCCTTTCTCCCAAGTTTGACCCTCCTTCTGGTGGCCAAAAGCATCTTGTGAACACAGCGGAAGCTACCCTCTCGCACGCCCTTTACCCCATTACGTTTGGTCAAGTGACATTAGTGCTAGCTGTGTATGTGTGTCACTACTGCTTTGCCCTTTGTCTCAGGCCGAGGGTAGGGATCCATCAAGCTGCAACCTTGTAGATTATTTTCCTCGCTCACTCGTCACGTCTGTGATGGTGTGGCGACATAAACTGATTCGATTTGAAATGCTAAGTGAACAATCGGTGCTAAACATAAAATGGCGAGATAACAAAAATTTTAAAAGAGGAGAATGAGCAGGATGCAAGGTTGTGCCTTTCTCATTGACATAGTCACAGCTAGACAGGCACTATCGAGGGTCCTGAAGTTAGCTGGGTGCACATGATGAGTAAGTAGACTTGGAGCACGCCATCAGGAGGCAGGGGAGGGTGGAGGTTGCAGAGGAATGTGGGCCTGTGGGAGGGAGTCCCCCCGTCTCGTGGAACCCAGACACCGCAGCCACACCGGCAAAAATCTTCCAGTGTTTGTCCGAGATGGGTACTGAAGAGATAAAAGAGACGAGCTCCACAATCCAGCACCTTGTTCACAGTGTATGAAACAAACCTTATCTGTTAAACCTTGTCTTGTGCTTTTGGACCAGCTCCACCTTTGAAACCTTCCTTGCAGAGTTGCTGAGCGGCGGTGGGTCGTCAGCAGTCATGGCAACACAGGCACGGAGTGCCTTGCTCTGCACCCCCTCCTGGACTGCCTCAAGGAGCCTTGCTATGTAGCCTGGAAGAAATAATTTAGTGCAACATAATGTGGTTTTGTGTTTTCGGTGTACACCGATAAACCCCGAAAAGTAATCAGAGTCAGTTATATCACAATCCGTCAATACAGAAAAACCCTGAATCGAAGCTTTCCTTCTATAAGAAAAACCGATGCTTCACTCAAAGGAATCATAATCTACAGCTTTGTCTTGTCCTCACCCGGAACCAGGCTCACATTGAACTGTCTGCCTGGCTGCTTTATTTCTTTCGAGAATTACACCCTCATCTCATTTACTTCTTCAAGTACATATCAGGGTCATCCACATGTTCGCTAGAGGCTGAGATGTCCCATGCCTCTGTTCCGAGTTCTTTAGCCTCAGTAAATTCAAATTTTTGTTTCCAACACAAAAATAAACAGAGAAATACATTGAATCTGTGGGGTGGAAATAAACACAAAAAAACACTCCCATATTGGAAGAAAAGTAAACTTCTGAAAAAACTACAACCCTAAACAAAATTTGGTGGCAATTGAGCAGCTCCATACAGCAGTGTTGACAGTCACTCCTGCCAATACTTCTGTGAAAGTTTTTACAGAATCAATAAAAGTCTTTCTTCTACTTGCTTCAATTGAGTTCTTTTTTAGGAACACTGCAATCTATATGGTTCTAAACAATCGAATTGGTGCAAGTTTTTCTCGCTTCTATGAAGCCCCTTCTGTGGACATGACAATCAATGTGTGTACGGGGCTACGGGCAGTTCCTCCAAAGACAATTCGTAGCGCGTCAAATAGTAGCAGGGCAGTTCGTCTTAGGGCAATTCGTGGTGGTGACAGCTCGGTCGGGCTATTTATTGAAAGAGCTTCGTCTTGCCGTCCTATTTTTATAGAGCCGAGAATATTGCTCCCAACCTAAAAACCTCGGGCGAGGCACTCTTGACACAAATGTTTTGGAGTCTCTACAATAGCTGGTCGAATCGCTGTTACTTTCGCAATAAACACTGTCTGACGTCCCAGGACTCCAACAAAATCTGAGTATGAGTTGTCTTGATAACGAATCGGAATACAGCGGCAAATATGCAAGTTTGTGTCAATATAATTTGCAGAGCAATGTGGGTTGTGCATCACCGATTATCTGGATGTTTCTGTAGTCGCTCAAGAAAGAGCAGGCACTGGCCGAAATGAAGGTAAGCTAAGCCGCAAGCGTCTCGACAAGGTAGCTGAGAAAGCAAGAAACACGTCGCAAGCACCTTCGAGCAATTATTTGATGCTGTGACGGGACGGACAGCACAGAGATCCTCGAGGCGTGTGCCTGAAACATTTCAGTATGAGTGGATAATTCTTTAAGGTAAAGCGACCATTTCTAAAGAAATCTGTTTAGACAAACTTGCATATTTGCCACCGTCTTCCTATTAGTTACTGGGACGACTCGTACCCAGATCGTGTTGGAGTTCCGGGAAATCAGACAGCGTCGTTTGAGTAACAGCGATTCGACCAGCTATAATAAGAAACTCCAAAACATCTGTGTCAATAGTGCCTTGCCCGTGATTTTTAATTTCCGGGCAATATGCTCTGCGCTAGAAAAATTGCACGGAAAAACAAGGCTCTTTCAGCATATGACGAACTGCCACTGCAATGAATTTCCCTATGATGGAATGCCTTATGCAACAAACTGCCCCACTACCAATTGTCTTTCTACCAACAACACTACAGCCGTGTTTATCCACTTTCCCTGATGCTGAAAAATAAAAACCTTCAGTGCGTCTTAAAAATGAATTATCATTTCATAGTCCCTGACAAGGTGAGAACAGCAGGCCGTCTCTTTTGAATAACCAGCCTCCAGTGTGCACTTGCTTTCTTCTGCAATGCTTTGGCTGTGCATGGATGCACGAGATGCCGAAGTGTTACCGAAACTAGAAGGCTCGCACTGGAAACGTGACAGCTGAAGCCCGGCAAATGCAGCAATAAATAATATAGGTTGATTTGTGCATGCACACAGCTCAATATAAAGGCTCCTGGTACGCACCATAGGTAGGCCCCTCCTTCTCCGGTACTGCTACCGGTTCTCCTCCATTTGCCTTAGGGTGCTTCACCCTAAAGCGCTCCACGCCCTCTCTTGTGACTGCCTGTGCTCTGTTCCCGTTCTCGTTGAAATGAAGCACTGCCAGCATGGTCCTGAAATAAACAAGCAGTTTTAACCAAATAAAAATCAAGACAAGTTTCAACGAAAGTTTAAAGTTGAAGCAACTATTGAAAGGTCAGAAACAAAATGTATAAATGGTAGCCTTATAATAGTAAGTCAAATTTTAGTAAACTTATAGCGAGCTTGTTTCACACGCACTGGCACCGTGCGATTCCTCTCCCAGAATGCATCGCACTTGTAGAGTGCTGCGCAGAGAGCCAGTCCTTGACTAACTTTTTGAGGGCACCGAGTGTAGATTGAAGCTGTCGCTATCTATGCCGTAGTAAGAGTGTGGTGCCTGTAACACGTCCCCGACTAGCGTGTTTAGTGTCCCATTCTGCTTCTGCATCGAAAGTGGTCCCGAAGTGGCAATAGATGACGTCACAAAAGCAGGAGTGTCATCCTGTCAGATTTTGTGATCTTGGCGGTTGGTCGTAGAAGTTCGATAAAAAATAGTGTCGCTGTCGTCACCACTGTTACTAGATCAAAGTCAGTTGACAAGCTTCCTACAACACCGGGCACCTTCTCGTGGTGCATGCGCTCGGTGGCACTAGCTACACTATCAGCCGCCCAATGGATAGAAGCGGCGGAACCGGTGGAACATTGGATGCACATTACCTGTGGTGGAAAGGGATTCTATTATGGTTTTTATGGTGAACATGAAGTGTGCACAAGAGTCGCCGCAAAAAGAGAGTCGTTCGAAAACGATTTCTTTTTGTTGCCAGTACACACCATAGGCATTAACGCTGGTGGCGCTAGGAATGCTATCTGCCCATATCTGCTTGTGTGCAGGCAACAGAGAAGAACTGATTTAGAATCCCGCTCTTTCGTAAAGCTTGTTAACTGCCAGCTGCTGCCATTCTAGGAAGAGGGGCCGAGGACTTATCAAGCAAGCTGCATGAAGCAGCTTTTTTCTTCAGTCTCGCTTCATCATATTCTTATTTAAAATAAATATATGATTATTATTATTATATTCCTCTTATCATTATCTAAGAATGTCGGTCATCACAGCATTGCAACTCCTGGCCGCCGTAGCTTCCATGAGCTGTCAAGCCGGAGAGTGACTTGCACCAGGAGTCTGCCCCACCCACCACCGCTGCCGTGGCAGGTGATAGCATAACACTTCTGCGACATCATCAGGTAGAAATCGAGGGACCACCTATTGGACACAGTACACACAACAGTCAGAAACATGTTCAAGGCACCATAGTAAGCTAGAGTACAGACTTGAAACGAAATTAAGTCCTGCTGTTCGCCATGATACATTGGAACACGGTAGTGCAGTCGCTGCAATGTGTAGTTTATATTTGCAATTTCTTTAAACTCTACTGTCGTGGAGATGTACGAGCCACAACCTCTGAGAGGTTGCAGCTTTCATTGGAATCTCCAGCAATACATCACGCGGCACTTTTGATTTCAATCGTCATATACAGCTGGATAAGACTACCTAATGAGAGCGAGAGCTTTCTCAAACAAAATATGACGATAGCTGGTGTAGGTCGCTGTTAAACATGCTGATTTTACCCAAGTCTCGGGAAAATTCCCCAAGTTCAGCTTTCTCTGGCTGCTGACTGGACATGTACATCCCAGGTTTCTGCCTGGCAAGCGTTGTTGAAAGATGTCCAACATTTCACCCGCACATGCATGGTGAGAGAGATCTCACAGCTCTATCGCCTGCAAAATAAAATTATAAGCGAAAGTCCACTTTTTTTTTTCGGTTACGCTAGGTGCAAATGACACCATGTAGCAGTCGATTCCTCGCCGTCTGCTCTCGTCCCTCGCCAGAGTCATGCATGAAAGGATTGAATTCTGGCCACACGCTCGATTCTCTCGATACAGTGAGTACATGCCTGCGTAAAGTACCGGCGCCGAAACAAACTCGTAGTACTCTACAGCCGTCATGGAGTGCCAGCTGAAACGAACTCACTCCACTCTGCGAGTGGCCATGCGTGGACACAAGAGCAGTGAAACGAACTCACTATTAATTTTATGCTCTTTACAACATTAAAAACCAATAAACAAGGACTGGCTTTCTGCAAACATACTAGTTTCGCCTTCATGCTGTGAATTCAGTTATTGTTTGTTACTTTATCAAAATTCACACATTTCAAAGGCAGAAAGCATTGTTTTCTTTCATAGTGGAGTCTAGCAAGAACTATTTTGCTCAGCAAATGACTTATGTGCAGAACATGCTTTTTTTAGGTGAGGAGTATAGCATAGGACATATTTACTTCCCTCTTTCCTTACTGTATGAGATGGACAGTGTAAGCTGTAAGAAATTCCTCTTGTTTTAACCAAGAGACAACAATTGTTGCAAGTTACCTTGCTTTCATTCCCTTGTTTGAGTACTGGCAGGACTTCGGACAGTAGTGAATAAGCAGTCCATGGAATGCCTCCAGCGAGTAAGTTTGGAAGCGGGTTGAGAGCTGTGGCAGGTCTGCTAGAAGGTGCCTTTTGGTGATGATTGCTGCAAGCTTCTCGAACGTTGGTGAGTCTAGGAAATCCAATAGTGTGGGACAAAACATTCGATCAGTGTCACGAAGTCTGCTGTTGTGCACTTAGTCATATCCCAGTCGAAAATTCCTATTAAGTTCCAATTGAAATTTTCCCATTGGGTTTTTGGTAAACTTAATGGGAAAATTCTCATTAAGCCCAATTGGGTTTTGAACAACCAATTGGTCACTGCCAATGGGAACCATTTGGAACCCCTTCAGGTTCCAACTGGAAAAAAAATTCCAATTGGTGAGACCCACTGACCAGTGTGCTTCCAGTTGGAACCCACCAAAAACCAATTGGTTCCAGTTAAAACCAGTTAGAATTCCAGGTGGATTTCATGGGAATTTTTAGCCGGGATCACATTTAAAAGTTGTATACGCACCATCATCTAGCCACTCCCTAGGCTCCAGCTCCCCATGACCACACACGGGGTACAGAGGATTACTGTGTACGTGGATGTCCCGTACATGGTTCAGGATGGACAACCACTTGGGGACGATCAGCCTGGGGTCTTCCTCACTTGAGGCTGCCACCCAATACAGGTGGTTCTCCACAGACCTCCTCCACAGTGCCAGCTCAGCATAGATTGCAGTCTTTGAAGCGGCAAGAAGCTCTTTCTTCACCCCTGAAAATGGAAAGAATGAACCACCTGAAGTGTGCTTTATTATGATCACTAAATAAACTTTACATCTAAAGCTTGTTATCTTGCACTGCAGATACCTTCTCCCAATACAAAAGCCATTCTTGATTTGTGTATGCTTCTAGAAAAGTTGATAGTGATGGTGCCACGAAGTATGGTGCCATCAGCGGCGGATTCAATGGGGGTCCGGATGTCCCGACCCTCTTCTCTAATTCCAGTTGTGTAAATTTTAGGGCGGTAAAAAAAGGGGGGGGGTCTTAGACATCTGATATGCTGGCCCCCTCTCTGGAAACACCTGTATTCCCCCTGACACTAATGCAGTGCAGTCCCAGATAGTTTCCAGGCACTAACCATTTCTCATGCAGTCTGGAAGTCCAGTTACTGCCAAAAGTGAAAAATTATAATAATCCTAACTGCTGTTAAAAAGAGGCCAAAATGCTTTTGAAAAAAGAAGAGCAAAAGTTGTGAAGCTTGTAGAAGTCAGTAATATGTGCCACATTTCGGTACAGGTGCACATAAGCAATAAAAAAGGAAATAGCACCTTTTCCCACGTGCCAGACGTCAAACTCATGGACGATGTGAGGCATCTCTTTCCTCATAAATGCCTTTGCTTGCACGTGGCGGTCCGTGACGAGGAGCTCCACCGTCACGCCATGGGAGTCCAAGAAAATCAAGGCCTTTTTGAGGCCTGCCAGCTCCATCCGGCCGCTCCCACCAACTTCATTGGACTGTCAATAGAATTGTATCATATGCACTGCAATTCAGTGGACAAAAAAGAATGCAAATAAACTTGGCACTAAATATCATATCCCTGAACATGGC
>JAZHYW010029573.1:0-13343 GCA_037355805.1 Ixodes ricinus
TAAACAACCCGGGTGATATTATTCATCATAAAAGAACAATTGCCCGATACGTTTGGTCTTATTTTGTTCGCAGTTTCTTAAGCAACTACCTATATAGATTGGCTTGTTCTTCTGGATTCCTCAACGATTTGTCACTGGAAACTTGCTAGGTCGTCGCGGTATAGACTCCAGGTCAAACGTATGTGAAGGAGGGGATGGCACACCCGTGTTGTGTCATTCCAGAACGTTGGCACCACTGCGTAAAGACATATCTGACGGAACTGAATTTCTGCTCGATGCGACGATCCGGAGGTACGCTCAAACTCGTCACGTGACCCTGGCGCACTGGGATAATCTCCCACTGCTGGGGAAAAGGTCGGAGAGCAGCATGCCCTAACTGTGAGGCTGTCCTTGTCCCCCGTGAGCTTGGAGAGAACGAGGGAGAGAGAGAACAATAAATGCTACAGGAATAAACTTTATTGATTTAAGAAGGGGCGTTGTTTTCTACCTAAAACAGACAAACAAAGGCATTTTCAGCAGCAACAGAATTTAAGGGGAAGTCAACGTGAGCTGCTATTTTGGCTGAAAAAATAATCCGAAATGTTTAATATTGGATCTTTTGTCGACCCGTTGACCCTTCGACTTGGAATCGAACTCAGTGACCATTCGTGCCGTGTGAAATTTATCACCGTTTAACTGTTTTGCTTTATCGTGATTTAGAACACACACACACACACACACACGCACACGCACGCACACGCGCACACACACACACACAAGCACAAAATAATAGAGGTAACCAGACAACTTTTCACAGGGTTAGTATATTTTTCCTCTTGCGCTTTTGCACCCAGAGACTTTCGTGTTCTCAGACTGTTTTAAAATATCACTAACTGAAGTTGTCTTTCTCGATGATGCATTAAAAAAAGCAAGCTCCTCTTAGCCAAATGCGTTTTTTGTAATATTTTCCGAAATCCGTACTGTGTGAGCGCATAATTCTTAGCGCTACCTTAGGTTGGAGGCTGCCTGCTATCTGGACATATCTGTCATCACGTATCTGCATAGTGCCCGTGAGCTTCGCTTTCCTAGCCCTCTTAGTGGGAAAGATCTTTCCTCGTTTTCCGTGGACACACCTTTTTTGACCCCCCCCCCCCCCCAGCCTCCCCCCCCAAAAAAGACTACCCGTCTTTTTTATATATCCATAATACTGCCGACTCACTTCTGCCGGCCAAGGCATGGTGTACACAATATCATGGCACGAGAATATACATTTAAAAAAATCATGAGCCATTCCACTCTGTGAAGGTGGATGTTTGAAGCGAAGCTGTTTAGACACGGCATAGACCCGCCCCGAGAAGCCGGAGGAAACTAGACACGCGCGACGGGACCGCCACCCGGCGGAAAGTAGGCACGCGCGACGGGACCGCCACCCCGGGAGAGCGGAAGGAAAGGAAACTAGGCACGCAAGCGAGGCTTGGAACGATGACAAAGAGAGGGCGGTGCGACCGTAGACATGTCCGACGCGAGGTCGCTACAGCGTGCAAATCTTTGAGAAACCTTTATTATCTACCTGAGAGTCCACTGATCTTGAAAATGGCGCCTATTGATAACTAATTTACTGAATAGACCTATTGCTAAAGTATACCAAGCGTCAAGGAGAATGCAGAGAATGCTGTTCCACGCGCCGCACGTGCACCGGCGTCTGCAGCAGTAACTGTTCTAAACCAAAAGCCTAAAACAAACGGCATCTTGTTGCACACGCGTTCGTCAGCGTTTAATTTTGGTTATTTACTTCGAATCTTTTATACGGGGAAGGCGTGCGCGTGCGGCGCGTGCGAGCCTATGGTGTTTGGTCACGCACACGAAAAATCCACGGAACCCAGCCATAAACAGCTTCTTATATACATAAACTGTCATTCTATTTAGCAAGAAATATTAGTTGACACGATGATTATTCACTTATAATTAAAACAATTAATTTAGAGAACTAGCAACCGATTCAAATGTATACCAGCACTTGCAATAGAACATGTAGCTCTCAAGTTTGGCCAGCGCCTCTGGCGAAAAAAAATCGAATAGTTCTCGGTAGCCTTTCGGTTGCGCGTGATTGAGCATTTTCGCGTTGTTCGCGGGCGCTAAGCTAACAAATGGGTAGATTAAAGAAAAAGAAATTGGGAAAATAGATAACAAGAACAGAAAAGCACTCTTATCGTTTTGATAGGGCAGAGCGAGCTGTATGGTATTATTTAAGCTCGTTTAGTTCTTTCAAACGATGCCGACACACCTTGTAAACGACCGTGGCCCGTGCATGGTCGAAGGCTGCAGTGGCGTTTTAGGGTCGATGCAAACATTGCATGGCCGCATCTTACGAAGGGTGCCTACATGTCTGTCTGTCTCAGGGTGAAGACATCCATTGTTGCCCTGAATATGCCACCGCCTGACGCTTTCGCGCACTCGGTGCTCGACTTGGGCGGTAAAATAGAGTCTATGCATTAGCTAAAGCTACGCGCTCCAGCTGAGTGACACCGGATTGCGCGCACTTCAAAATGCATAAAAAAACGATTGGGCGGAAAGATGGCTGAGATGTCACCACTCAAGCAAAAGCGCGCGTGTGTATGAAGACACTCTAATGTTACGGGCGCCCTCGCGCCCCTGGCCGAGAGACACGGGCCT
Source organism: Ixodes ricinus (assembly GCA_037355805.1). Lineage (NCBI taxonomy): Eukaryota > Metazoa > Arthropoda > Arachnida > Ixodida > Ixodidae > Ixodes > Ixodes ricinus. The sequence continues at coordinate 2,653 of JAZHYW010029573.1, forward strand.
ATGCCATGCAAAGGCAAATGCAAAGGAAAGTGCATAGGCGCGGGCACATGGCTTTCAGGTTTGCTTTCCTTTTTGCGAGTGTTCGTGAAAGGAAAGCAAATTTGAAAGCCACGCGCTCACGCCTGTGCTTTGGCCTCTGCTGCACTCAACTCGTGAGATGGAGTATTAGCGGCGTGCGCGACCAAGAGCGTCGCTCTGGTCGAAGTTCGCGATCGGCCAAAACAACTGCTTCCTGTATTATTATAATGCGTGCCCAATCGCCGGTTCGCAGCGAGGCAAATCTTGCCAATCACGGCGAGGCAGATGTCGTCGTCATGACGTCGGTAAAGGAAGCATGAAGAGGGCGCCACCGAACGGACCTGGGGAAAAAAAACACGTATTTAAAAATGTATTTTCTGCATTGGAACTCAAGGGTTAGCTTATCATGTTTTTGTTTTTTTTTCTTGTGTCACGGCTGTTGGCTCTTATTGTACCTCAGATAGTCCTCGAACTTCAAGGCAATCTTATCTTGTGTTATGTTGTGCAAAACTTTTCAAACGCTTCACTTTTCTGCCAGTAGATAACTGGAGTAACCCAGATACGGTGTAGTACAAGGATGATACAGATGTTTCCATGGCGTAAGCATTATAAGTAAATCGTAGTGCCTTTTTTGAACACCTTCCGAGCGATCAATAAATAATTGGGAATGTGGATCCCATAGAATGTCCGCACATTCCAGTAAATGACGAATCAAAGACGTGTATGCCACGAGCTTCATTTCAGAAGTACAATGACGCATTGTCCTGCGTAAAGACCAAGAGTTTACGGGACGCAATAGCTATATATTTTTTTAATAGGAACAGACCAGTTTAAATTGGACGTAATGATCACACCTACATACTTACATAAAGTGACGATTTCTAAAGGCACAAATTTGATAGAATAAAAAAAAGTGGACACCTTTTCAGCCGCTTACTGTCATTTGCATAGATTTCTTGACATTTAAATTCATTTGCCATTCTTGACACCTGGAAAATATCATATGAAGGCTGTCGCCTAAACATTTCTGATCGGTATGACATTATACTTTAAAACACAAAACTATCGTCATAAAAAAAAGACATTGTACGGACGGTTTATCGATTCGCAGATAATTAATAAACACACACAAAAAGCAAAGGGCCGAGTACCGAACCCTGGGTATACTCCTGAAAGAACGGGCAATTCTATAGATTCCACATTACTCACAGTAACATACTGTTGACGATTCGTGAGGTAAGAATCAATTCATCATAAAAGACAATAATGTTTACTCCCTGTTTAAGTTTATCTAGTAATTTCCGGTGCGAGACTCTGTCGAAAGCCTTTGCAAAATAAATACACTGCAAGGAAAAAAAACGTTTTTTTCTTTTAGTGTCTTTTAAAGAGACACTGCAAGGAAAAAAGTTATTTTTTTTTCTTTTTGAAGGTTATAATTAAGTGGGACACGTATTTTTCAAAATAATTTTTCCACGAAGAAAAACTTTCGCGCAATATCTACGCCGTTAGAGGCAATTTAGGTAGATGCAGAAGGTGGAGGTCGCAGCCCGCTAAGCCCCTGCCCCTTGCTTACAAGGTGCTTACATCTCTCATTGGCTGGAGAGGTCATTGACGTGTGAAAGGTTGGTTGTAAATATTTATCTCTGAAAATACTAGATCTCTGTCAAATGTTTACTTTTAGGTCTTTACGGATTGACTTCGGAGAGGAGACAGCGCAGCTCGCTAAACGGTATGTGAATGTTGCTCGCGGCATCTCTATTTTCAAGACTCAACTGGACTTTACGGTGGCCTGCCGGGACTCCCATGTGGTTCCCCAAAGCCTTCGCATTAAACGCCTCGTACATACACCGGAAGGACACAAGGTCCTCGAGCAGGCTGAGCGCCGTCTGGTTAAAGCTCGAATCCACGAGTGCCAAGCCACCTTAAAGAAAAAGAAACTGAACCTCTTTTTTCACTCGACGGCAGCTAGAACACAGCATTCCAGACGTATACCCATCCTTACAGTCTTTCGCCAAAAGTGTTGCCTCCACTGCTGCTGAAAAGCAGCAAGTATCTCAAGGCAAAAAGTTTTCGAGACTGAAGAGCAAACAAATAACAAAACGCAGCACCAACACGAACACCACCAGTTTTGTCACAAATCTCTCGTCCAGCTAGTTTAGGCTACTCTCTCCTTGTGAGATTAATGTCTTAGCCAAGGGTCATGGGTTTAACATAACCACAACGAGGCCGCCTTTGCCAAAAACCGTCGCAGCCCTTGAAGACGGCTTTGAGCACATGGATCCAAGCTCTCGCGAACGAACCCGACAAAAGGTGATCGGCATCTTGTCTAATGTATACCACAACATCGACAATACAACCTACCAAAAGTAGAAGTAAAAGCACTTCGAGCTCTTCGAGAAGATGGCGAGATTGTGTTTCTTCCAGCCGACAAGGGCAACTCCACTGTCGTTTTAGACCGAGATGACTACGAAGAAAAGGTTCACGATCTTCTTGAAAAGCTGACAAAGGACCCTATATATATATACATCACAAGTCCAGGCAAGAACGATCAAAGTTCTAGCGGTCATTTTCAAGAAGTATCCAGATTCAAGAGGCCTCCAACTGGGACTTCTCTGTAGGAATTGATCTGCTCCAGGCTTATGTGGTCTTCCAAAGATTCACAAGTCTAGCGTTCCTTTTCGGCCTATTGTAGGCTTTACCACTTCGCCACCTCGTACTCTTTCCAACTATCTTCATCGCACCCTTTCTCCTGTTGTGGGAAATACGACGACCTACGTGCGCAATTCCAGCGATTTCGTAGAGAAGGTTGCGCAATTAAAGTTGAGCGCTGAGGACACCATGGTATCATTCGACGTCATCTCGCTCTTTACAAGTGTTCCTGTTCCCCTGGCAGTCGCCACGGCTAGGAACGCTCTAGAAAAATGCAAAAACTTCAGCGACAGAACGAACCTCAGCGTGGATGAACTGTGCCGCTTCCTTGAGTTCTGCGTCGACAGTACATATTTCAGCTTCAAGGGGAGTTTTCCAAGCAGACCAGTGGGACCGCGATAGGTGCTTCCACCTCCGTCACCATGGCAAACCTCTGCATGGAAGCTATTGAACAGAAGGCACCGCAGTCATTAACCACACCGCTCAAGATTTTCTTGCGGTACGTAGATGACTGCTCCCGTGTCCTAAAAATGGGACAAATTCCCAGGCGCATCTCAACACCACCGAGCCGGCCATCCACGTTCACTGTGGAGCGCGAAAAGTATAGCACCTTACCTTTCCTGGACATGCTAGCAAAAAGGCAAAGGGAAGAGCTAAAGTTTTCTGTATACAGAAAACTGACGCACACTGGACGCATACCTTCAGTTTGCATCCAGCCACCCAGCCAATCACAAGGCGTCGGTGGTGAGGACACTCTTAACCAGGGCAAGGACTATCTGCCGCATCGGAAGAGGACAGAAGAAAAGAACAAACCGTCATTGCTGACTCCTCAAAAAAGAAAAAAAACGGCTACACGAGCAGGTTTATTTATCGCGTTGCCCGCCGTGTAGGCCGACGAAACCAACGACACGTGCAGCAACAGTCAAGTGCAAATTCCCGCCCAACCTCACGTATCAGCGTTCCTACATAAACGGAACAAGCGAGGAACTGGCTCGTGTCCTGGCAAAAGAGGGTGTCCAAATATCGCACAAACCTGTGTCTACCCTTGGACGACTCATGCCACGCCCAAAAGATCGTTCTGCTAAAGACAGAGGCCAAGGCGTTATATATAAGATTCCTTGCGGGGTTGCGCGGCCACATAATCGGCGAAACGAAGAACTTTACAGAGAGAATCCGTCAACACAAAAACGACGTACGCAAGTTTGATCATGGGCATAGCGCGGTCGCTGAGCACTGCGACGTCAAGCACCATCGAATTGACTTTGACAACACATGCATCATTGACGCTGAGACAAGCCCCCGAAAGAGACTGTTTCTCGAATCCTGGCATATTCAAACAACGCCACAGAACATCAATCGGTCTCTCGGAGCTTTACCATCCGCATATGTGAACGGGCTTCGTCACTTTATTGAAAAGGCACAGCCGTAGAAGAAGAAGAAGAAGAAGAAGAAGAAGAAGAGACCAGATACCGACCGTAGAAGAGAAAGAAAAAGACACTGCTCCTCAATGGCCATAGCCGTAGTCGCCCCTGAAGAAGAGACGTAGGGTCAGGCACGTAGCTAGGGGGTGGCCCATGCCCCCTTTCAACCGCCCCCCCCCCCCCCCGAAACAGAATCCTGGCTAGGTGCCTGCGTAGGGTCCCTATAGAAGGGCTTATAATTGGTGTTTGACCTTTTTAATAATCGTTGTAAATATGTATCGCCGTGCCGTAATAGTATTTTAATCTACTTTTTTGGGGGTAATGTTTGAGAAGCAAATTATCAAGATAGAGTCATTATGGTTTCAAATGTATTCTGAAATTGCTTCTCCCGCTTTGGTTTGAAACGTATAACAAACATGGCGGTCGGCGTTTGCGGAGTGCTGAACGAGCGAAACTCGTTTAGCTCGTTGATTTTGATGAGTGCGAGTGGTTTTGAGTTCACAGAAGTGTTTAGAGGAAGATCTCAACCGACGTAGTTTGCAACAAACAACTGCCGCAAGTACGCGCCTCGGAAGCCCTGTGCGGATGCTTGTTCTCGTAGCAGGACTATAGCCTATAAGCCTAGCGTCCCATATCAACCATTTCGATTGATCTGGCTTGGTTTCTTTCTTTGCGCGTGTTGATACTGAATAAAGATGTTGGTTCCCGTAAAATCGGCCCCGCTGCTCTGTGAATTGTGCAACCGTCGTGATTGCGACCATGGTTTCAATACCGAGAAGATACCTACAGAGGCAAGATACTGCGAGTCATTTGGTTGGAGGCAATCGGGCGTTCGGCTCACATCAAGTTTTTCTATAGTCGGTGACAGGTCAAGAACGAAGTGGAAGCTCCTCCACCCCTTTCCACTTCAGCGGAGCGAACGGTGAAGAGGAGGTCGCCTCCTCTCCAGCGTTCGCACTACTAAAGTGGAAAGAGGTGGGTGGAGCTTCCACTTCGTTCTTGACCTGTCACCGACTATAGGTATTTTCCCGTCAATGCGCCTCGAAAAGCAAGCTTTTAAGTTTTGCACTGCACCTGGCCTACCAAAGCGAATATTTTTTACCTCGCGTTTTAATTGTGCGTCATGACGCTCAGCCACCTTGCTCGCGGATGCCATGTAAAGAAAAAAAGATAACAAGAGAAGTGAAGCTATAAAGAATGCAAATTTATTTGTTTATTTATATTTTTTGTAGTTCTCTTGTTTGCTTTTTATCGCACATCGACAGACGCTGGCAGACGCTTGTATTGGACCGGGGCTCGTGCATGGTGGAACACTAGAACGCCGCTTTCATGGTCGCGTCTTCCGAGCGTTGCAGAAGTTTTTAGACGGCGGATGAATAGCAGACGGACGGAGGCGAAAACGGAAGCCGAAGCCGAAGCGTATAGCTTTCGTGTCGCGTCTCATGGCATTGGAGACGGCGATAGATGGCGGTACAATAGCAGACGATGTAGACGATGCCGGAGGCTGCCGCTCGTCTGCTCGCGCGACTAGCAGGCGGTATAAAACTTCCAGACTAGACATACCGGATGACGCGAAAGTGAGACACTGCGCTTGTTAGCCTCTTCAGTCGAGCAGCCAAGCCAGTCCAGAAGTACCGTATTTACTCGAGTAATGCGGAGGGCAAGTTCGTCTGCTTCTCGCGCAGGGGGTAGCGGTGACGTCAGAACGCCGAGCCCTGATTGGCTGTTCGCGGTCCCCTATCTGAGCGTCGTCTGCTCCTTTGCAACGTCGTCTGCGTCTGTCTTACCTTTCCTGCGACTTTTGCACGAAACTATCTTACGCCAAAAATATGCGTAAGACAAAACTTAAAAACAAATTCGTATTCACGAACCGAAATTTTCGTAAGTTTTGCGCAGGTTACGACAAAATCCTACGACAGCTCCGAAGCTACGCACTTGTTACGATCAAATCAGCATGGCCGACAGCGTCGCGGTCGCGACGACGAACGGACGTTTATTTTTCTACGTGCGCTTCTCTCGCGTCCCGACTTCAAGCAGCAAGAAAAAAGTAAACAGTACTTGAACCAGACCACGACGAACAAGAACGCTGGATCCACAAACACCCGGGAAAAGCTCCGACGGCCACGATTCCACCGACACCGACCAAGCGAACTCGGCAGATAGGCCTAGCAGCCGCTCCGACTCGGTGGCCGTGTGCCCACGACCGGCTGGCGTGCTGAATAGAATGTGCCTGTGCGACCCTTGTGAACCCTTCCCGTTTTATACTGTGATCACTAACCTCAATTTTAGATTAAGAAGTCAATCTCTTCCTCTTGTCATCTCCTTGTTTTCCGAGGCAACGGTGACTCTCGCCGGTGAAAAAGCGATGAATATCCGACAGACGCAGGAAAGGTGAAGGAGCCATCACTTTGACTAGGAGACGTAAAGCCAACGGCGTCGGCGCCAACCCGCCGACGTCGTTAAAGAATGAGGAGTCTTGCCGCACACGAAAGGGGGAAAAAGTATTTGGGAGGGAACTTGCGGACACTAACACGCTCAATCTCGGTTCTTAGCAAACAAACCTCGGCGCCTCAAGACACCTCGCCAGTGAGTACTTTGACTTCCCTCCTTGATGCGCGTCTGCTAGTTGTTCGACAAAAACAACGAACCGCTCGAGTTATTTCGTCTGCCCTCTCTGAAAGGCGAAGTCGAGCTCGCTCGTAAAGACCTGCACTTCCGAAAGTCGCAGGAGAGGTAAGACAGACGCAGACGACGTTGCGAGCAGACGTTGTTGCAAAGGAGCAGACGACGCTCAGATAGGGGACCGCGATCAGCCAATCAGGGCTCGGCGTTTTGACGTCACCGCTACTTCCTTTCTCATGCGCAGAAGACGAAAATGAGCCCACTTGCGAGGCGTATAGTCGCACTGTTTATGAAGAAAACCTGAGGGTTCGCTTTACCGCGAGGCATGTGGCTTGCCAATCGCCGCGATCAGCAGCATGATTCCAGCGGTTTACAGGACAGAGATAACGTCTTCGTGCGAAGATACCATCTGTGAAGATTGCATTTGTATGGAGAGTCGTGTTCTCGATCTAGTTATTCGCTATGTTATTTTTGCGCAACGCGACGATTGGCTGTATTATATGTGTTCTGCGGCGAAGCAGACGCAAGGGCCTTGTTCATAAATAGTGCGGCTATTACTCGAGTAAATACGGTAATGCGGGGCCACTGATTTGTGGGCGGGTTGTGACCTCCACCTAAATTGCGTCTAACAGCGTAAATACTGCACGAGAAAAAAAAATTTTTTTTCGTGGATGTATTTAATACGATTGTACCTAATACCATGGTGGAACGGGTTGTATAAACCTAGCAGGCACGTTGTTTTCTATAGCCATTCAATCTCGAACCAAAATGTCTCGATAAACGGCAACACTTAAAAAAAAAGTGGATTAAACATATTGTTGGGGTTCAGAAATTTGTTGAACGCTCGGAGTAAATCAGGCAAAAATTAATATCTACGATCACAAAAAAAAAAGGACTTGACACGTATCGAGAGTTGTGGGAGGCACGGGCGATTTGCGGTGACTTTAGAAAACGATTTCCCTCTGCGAATGACTAAAAATAAAAACGTATCTTTCACCGCTCTCATGCCTGCGTGTTTGATTGCACCCCACAACTTGTGAGACGACGTATTGTAGCGTTCTAACTTCTATGTACTCTTTCAAGTGCAAGTGGAAAACGTTCATACCCCACAATATTCCTGTTACACAGCTTCTTTCTTTTTTTTACGGCGATTTTTTTTGCATTAATTGCTTCCTTATGATATATCAAAAGGAAGGAAGATATATCATGCATTCATATGCGCAAAATGAGTTAAGCCCTGTTTTATACGAGAAAGAAGGAGTACCTCAGTGACCTAAACATCAGGATAACCCGCATGACATTATTCATCATAAGAGGACCGGAAGAAATTGCGTCTGACATATTGTCTGTTCATAATTTCTCGAGCAATTATAGATTGGTTGGGTCTTCTGTAATCCGGTAGCGTTCTGACTAAAGGCGCGAGTAGTAATTTAATTACTGTAATTTGGTGACTTCCTTTGGTAGTTTGGAACTGTAATTCACGCGGTTGACTAAAAGTAACAAATTAATTGCATTACTTTGTAGCACAAATCTATAGCACTAATTCATTACTTCCTGCGCAATCGAGTAATGCCCATTTGTAATGAACTACTTTCGGAGTAAAATGGTCTTTACTTGCAGTTAAAGTAATCCATGTCACCTTGCCTTGTGACATAAAGCGAAGAAGCGCGACTGAAGCGCTACACCGCACCGAGTCCCATCTGCAACATTACGGACTGCAGTGGGTGCCAAAGCGAGGCGGCAAAACTGAACGCATATTTCTTGGCGCACGGCAGAACGTCTGTCCCATTACTGGCCCGCATCATTGACGCGCGCGGGACTTTTCATCTTGTTCTCGTCGGCGAATGCCTTGAAAAGGTCGTTGCCACCCCTTCTCGTTCTTTTTCCCTGCGCCTACTTGGCAGTGTCTCTGGCCGATCATATTCAGGGTACTGGCAGCAAACACCGGGGAAACTCGCCGCTGCCAAGTGCGCCACCAGAGCCGTCGCCCGAGGCCTGGAAAACTCTATGGGAGACTGCCTCGTGTTGTGGTGGAAGTTGCGCTGATTGGCCGAGCTGAAATTTACTCTCTGGAGGGTGCCGCTCATCTGCACTTCACTCATTCCGTGCAGGTGGGTATGTGCTGGTGCAAACGGGGCTTCTGGAAAAACACGAAACGGCTGCAGAAGTGGTCGCATTTTCGAGCGCCGTCGAGACGGCGTTTTGTACGTGCTGGACATTGCTTTTTCCACCACGAACGGAGGTATATATCTCTCCCGCGGAGGGTCGTGGCTACAGATCTTCTCCCAACCCGAGGGCGAGAGTTCCCAGACACGTGAATCCACGCGGCTAGCAGTGCCCCGAAGTGCTCCTGTCAACGAAGGCAAGCCGTTTTCGTACGTGACCGAGCCTCGAGCTCTATAACGGCATCTTCGAAAACGTCGGATCATGTTTCAGGAGGTTCGAGATAGGGCTGGGCAATTGATCGATTAACCTTCCGATTAATCGATTAAGGCTTTAATCGCGATCAATTTTTTTAACCAGTTAATCGGTTTTTTAATCGGTACTCAAAATAAGTCAACTGGACGGACGCATGGCTCTATCCTGGACGACCTGCCCGAACTAGGAACGACTCATGCCCCCCCCCCCTCTTAAGGAAAACGCTGCTTAGAGTGTATCCGGTCGTTTTGTCCTGAGCGGTTTTCCGTTCCCAGCCAGGTGCTATGAGCAAGGTTCAACTCTCGCGCTCGCGAAGCGTCACGTGTTCGAGGATATACATTACAGTTCTGCCGAGGCCAGACGAACAAGCCGGGCCCGCAATTGATCCCCGCGCGACCGCGAAACTTCACGTCGTGAGGATCTATTACACATCCTGCCCGGGCAAGACAAACAAGCAGAAAAACAAGCTGGGAAGCTAACAACGCAAAGTTACTTGTTCCGGTATTCGGCCCGTAAAAATGGACGAGTTCACGAGTATGAAAGGCAATTGTTGCATTCTTTTTAATATAATATTTATAAAAATCAACGCAACCGATTAATCGATTAAAGGGTGGCGATTAATCGGGTTAAAATTTTTAATCGACGCCCAGCCCTAGTTCGAGACGCTATAGCAGCTTTGAGCGCCACTGATGTTTATGAGCCAGGTTCCACGCATTCACATCAGCATCGTGTGTATCTCCGCGAAGTTGGTTTCCGATTCCCGGAACGCCGAATGAATCCACGGGTCCATAGGTCCTCCGCGACGCTCGAGTTCACGATATACGTCTTACAGTGTCTTGTGTCTGGCGCATCGTTCAATGGTTCCGTCTCCTATCTCTGGCGTGAGAGGAAGACTCCTGAGGGCTCTAATCGGGACACTTGGCGAAAAAGTCGGCGAGGAATTCGATCGCCGTGATTAGTCGGCGCCAGGTCAAGCGCGGCGCCTGCCAATCACGGACACTTTGTCGCCAAGTGTCCCGATTAGAGTCCCTGGCGAAGCACGTTTTGGCGATTCTCGCCGAGATTGTGTGCGAATCGGGATATTTTTTCCCCGGCTCGTAAACAAACCGCGGCAATGTTTAATTTCTAAGCCGTATAGGGCCTGACCTTTTGACCTCCCGGCGAGGGTGGTGTAGGCCGACCTATTGGCTGAGAGTGCGTCGGGGTCTGTACCCAATGGGATTCAGACCCTGATAGGATGGCACAGGTTTCGGCGCACTGTCATCTAACCTCGTACACGACAGTTGGTTCCAGTTTTTAGTGCTTGTACTGCCTTTATGTAATTGTTTCACGCAGTAAAGTTTATTTTCATCTGTTGCATGTATTACAGCTGAGTCTCGTTTCCCCTACTGTCCACACCAAGTAAGGCCACGAAGCCAAAGGTATAAGTCATAATAAAATACAGTTAAAAAAAAGTTGATTGATTTTTTTTGTGTTGTCGTCACAAGAAAAGAAGCGAGAAGTCTTCTTCAACGAGTCCAACCAGCAACCGGCATCCTAATCCACGAACCCCCCCCTCCTCCT
>JAZHYW010029574.1:0-16617 GCA_037355805.1 Ixodes ricinus
AAATCATCGTTAACATACTTTTTCACAAACAAAATCCGTCACATCTCCTCATAATGAACGATCTTGAAAAACAAATTTCGTGTATAGTCCGCACGCGTAGATAGTCCGCACAGCCTAAAATTTTAACTTTTAAACATGTATAGACCGCGAACTATAGCCCGGATAATACGATATAAAAAAAGATAAGCACACTGTTAAATATAAAGTCAGAGCCAGCAGCGAGCTGCAGAGTGGATGTTTAGAATAATTAACCCTCCCAACTGCTTGAGAAATTTCACGTCAAATTACGAGGGCGGCCAATATGACGAAAATAATCCCTGCAGAAGGGGACTTTGTGAACCTCCTGGAGACTCGTGAATCGAGTGCACTGGAAACTTCCGTTTTCGAAGCAGCTAAAACGTCGTTCAATGACATTGCATCGTCACAAACATGTTAGCCACTCGCTTATGTTGTTTGGCTGCATGAATGTTGTTGCAAAAACAAACGCGGAAACTAAGCTTCCATAAAAGCTCGCACTCACGAGTTCTCCTCAGAGATAAGGCGCAGGGCTCTGGGTAAAGGCGCCGCCGCTGCAGCACAGATAAATAAACACGTGCATAATATAACGGAACCATAACGTGCTGAAAAAGAAACACAAAAAGCACGATGTGTCGGTGGACGCCCGTGTTCTCAGACCGCGGATTTCGAACACGCTCGAGCGCTACCACGCGTGCATGGGGTTTCCGTCTTCAACCGAAAGCACTCGAACCGCGAACATGGAGAAATATTCGATTTCAATACGTAAGCAAGACATTGCAAGGATAAAGTCACATTGCATACCTTGAAGTGGGCGATTTAGTCGTCGATGAGAGCTGATGAGGCCCTGATGCATCACAGAACACTACGGTGACCACGATGTCAACGGCCACCGAGGCGAGTTCGACGAACGCCCGAGAGCGATAGCTGTGACAACCTCTGTCTGCGGCTGCGCGATACGGCGCACGACGCGGAGCAAAACAACAGAGATGGGAAAGAGCGACGGCAACAACGAGGTGTTGCAACAACGCACCAACAACACCGCCATTCTGCGAGAGAGGAGGGACGAGAGAGAGCTGCGCGGCTTCGCGCTGCGCGGCGGTGCATCCAACTCCTCGCCATCTGCGCAAGGTTGCACTCCTGGGATTCCGGCTTTTCTGGAAGGCTCGGCTCTCGCGCCAAATAAATAATGAGGGCATCCTCGTATTTTGAAATGACGACCGTGCCCGTCTTTTTTGATGAGAGAAAGACACGTAAAATTGACGTCAATTTTTTACAGTGTGCGTGCATTAGTTCGCAACCTCTAGAACAACCATTTAGACTAATAGTACTGCACTTCTGTAACACCCTCGTTCCCTTGGTCAATTTCGTCACAGCGCCGTAGTAAGAGGTGCATGTTTGCGCCTGAACGCCTTCTAGGACAGCGAGGGTCGTCACGTACCGCGTTAGCCTCATTGAAAATAGCGAAAGGCGACGAAATGGTTTTATAAAATTTGAGGACTAGTCGGCTGTTCTCCAGCTTACAAACAAATGCACGCATTGATCTTGCGAGTCGTTCGGCGTACGTCGACCTGCGTTCACTTGACTTCGTCGGGGCGGCTTTTTCGCACACCCCCTGTGCCACCAAAATCTTAATTCTTTCGTTATTAGTTGTGTCCGATAAGTAGCCATCAGAAGAAAAGGGTAATTACTATATAGCACGCAAGTGTGGAGTGATTCACGACGACGACGTGAGCAATGGCTGCGTGGAGACGATGGCAGATGACTGATCCAGAACCCGGCCAAACCAAAACTACTCGTTGAAAGTGTCTTGTCATGCAAAGATATTACTGATCTAATATTTTATGGCTTTTTATTTTTTGTGACATCTGGTTTCTATGCAATGCTATAATATTTACTAGTCTTTTCGTGTTACTCTTAGTATTTATAATCGCCCACTAATCGCTAAATGTAAGTGACAATTTTAGAAATAAACATAAAAATTGGGTAGCGTTAGTTGGGTGTGTACGTGTTGATGGCTACATTGTGGAGCAACCTATTCACAATATTTATTAGCCATTGAATACATGGAAAATAAATTAGAAAACGAATACTATGCGCCGAATGCTGCTGACTCCCGTTGAGAAGTGGAAGAGTCAAAACAGAGTCACACGAATCATCGACTCTCTAAGAGAGTCGTGAAGTGTCAAAGGGAGTCATGGAGGCAGCGACTCCTTTGGACTCTTTTTTTTAAGAGTGTGGTGTGGCACTTTTTCCTTGGTGTTTTTCGGTGCTTAATTAATTTTGCGGCACATTGAATAGTTCTCACGGTCAATTCTGGTCTTTTCAACAGCGCTCCAGAAACCTGTCCTCCCCTTCTCTATCCATCATTCAAAAAGCGTAAGTACGGAATTGTTGCGTCTCTCCTTTCCTCCTCTTGCAAAAAGTCCTGCGATCTCAAGACGAGAGAGAGCCTGTCGCTGCAGGCAACCAGGCTCCGAAGGGCGGGTTACCGGTGGACCTTCTAGATAACATCAGCAAGAAGCTCATCCTGCAGTCTAAGAGCCGCCCAAAGGAGTCCCCTCCGGGAGCCGGTCGGCCCGCCCTGCGTGCATCCCTTACTCCCACAACACGGCTCACCGACTGCGCGCACTCGCACATCGATTCGGTACCAATGTTGTTTTCATATGCAAATTTAAATTGGGAGGCATGTGCAAGCGAGTCACCAATCCAAACCCCCCACCCACATGCACAAAAAACAAAACACACGCAGTGTTTCCGGCTTTGCACAAGGGAGAAGGTGATGTATTCCTCTTGTGTACGGAGCCGAAGTACATCGGTCAGACGGGGCGCTGCGTGAATGACCGTCTCCGGGATCACGCCAAGGAGATCTTGTCTCCTTCTCCCGACTCCTTTCATCCAGTTGTGGCTCAAACCAAAAACTGCCCCTCCTGCACCCCGAGTTCTCGAAAACCAAAATTCTCGGCAGGCACAAATCTCGATTTGGCAGGAAAATCCTTGAGTCTCACATATCAAATCTTTTGTCTCAAACCTGTCCAGCTCATCTCTTTCCCTTTCCGATCGAGAGATTCGCTTCCTGCGAGGCAAGAGGTTCCTCCAAAGACATAAAAAAAACGAATTCCCGTATCTTCTGCTCCTTCTCTTCTCCTCGCCCTCCCCCTTCCCCTTCCCTTCCTTCCCCAAGAGGGCAACGCCGCCGCATTTTATCCTCCTCCTCTTCTCCGCGCCCTTCCCCCTCCTGCCTTCTTTCCCCAAGAGGGCACCGTCGACACTCGGGCATGCGTGTAACGGTGACGTGCCGATTGACCCACAGCCCACCCCACCTTCCGCCGTGCACGCAAAGCTGCGAGCAGGGCCACATGATTCACGCTTCCCTCACCCACCACCCTCCCTCTAAACCTCCCGGACGCCCCCCGTCGAGCTCCTAAAGGCGAAGTCGAGCCAATAAACGTTCTGTTGAAAGTCGACAGCCTGTCTTGTTTGTTTGTCTTCAATGTTCCCCTTTCCTTGTCGTAAAAAAAGAGAATACTGCCATCCTATATCTTTAACAATCATATGCTGTAAAGTATTGGAGCGTTATTTCGAAATAACTTTCTCGCCTCGAAGAGCGCGAAATGCCATAGAAAAATTAACACGGTTTTAGAGGTGGTTTGTTGACCGTAACACAACATGTAGGAACCTCATGAAGGTTTTTGTCCCTATACCCCACGAAATGTTTGTACTGCTACTAAAAGATATACCCTTATGTCCTCACGTCGTGAAGTGGATTGAGGCTTACCTATCAAATCGACGTCGGTTGAACATAATAGAAGAATATTTGCTGCTATGCCCGTATCATCGGGAGTCTCCACAGGGCTCAGTCTTGAGGTCGCGGCTGTTCTTATTATACATCAGTGGCTTGATTCACATATAAAAAAACTAAGGCTATTTGTCGATGACCACCGTCTTTATTTTCCAGTAGACAACTGCAAATTATGAATTAAATCTCAACAGCAATGTTTGAATTTGGAAGCCGCTGGAGCGAGAAATGCCAATGCGGATAAATTTCTTTAAATCGGCTTTTCATTCATATAACAAAAAAGTTTCGTGCCTTTTTCTTATAATGCGGAGAAGTTTAACCTATGGAGTGTTGACTGTTTTAAATATCTCGGTGTTCTAATTTCACACAATTTACAATGGCGTGCTTTTGCTGATAAGGTTGGCTCCTCTGACTTTCGGAATGTATGCTTCGTAAAATGGAAGTTAAAACGGCCACTAGTGAAGCCAAGCTGACGGCTTATAAAACAATAATACGCCCCATTTCGGAGTCACCCAGTGTGAACTAGAGTCCTAAGAAAAAAAAACAGCGACAAAGAAAAGTAGAAAAACACATATATGGGTTCGTTGTACGTTTTATACTCTCCAAGTACAAGCAAGCTAAATATGTGGTCAAAATGCCAAATCAGTGGGTTGTTCAGTTATTGAAGACTAGAAGGAGAGTCGCTTGGAACATTATCTGCATTTACGTCATCATCCAGTGCTACAAAAAGGACTATCGCTTCATAATTCACTGAGATTTGCGGCCTGGTAGGCCGAGCGGCTAAACCCTGTCTGTCTGACCTTGCAGTAATTGTCGAAGCTCGAGCTTGCGGAGCGCAGTTGCCGGCGGGGTGTTGGTCTCAACCCACAAGATTGCTCGTTCGTCGTCGTTGCTAACGGCCTCGCAGGAAGAGTGGGCGCCGGCACCGATTTGCTTCAGCTTCGCTGCATCGTTCTTCGGTTTTATGTGCACCTACGTCATCATCCAGCGCTACAAAGGGGACTCTCGCACCATAATTCACTGGTATTTGCAGTCTGGTAGGCCGAGTGGTTAAAACCTGTCTGTCTGACCTTGCAGGTGAGAACTCTGACCTACTATTTTAGTTAGACAAACTGTAACGTAAGGCTGCATATCCCCTGTGTTTCTTCTCTTCGTTGCATGGGCGTTGACCTGTCCATTTATCACGCTCGCATAAGATGTTTTTCCTACTCTCTCGCGCACGGCGCAAGCCGGCGCTACCTTTTTCTTCCGCGGGCATTAGTGTTTGTCCCCAGAGCTTACGTATTGTTATTTGCTTTGTGCCTGTGCAACGTTTTGATTCTTGCCGGGGATGTGAAGCTGAACCCCCGCCCCGGAGACTTGGATAAACTTCAGAACGCACTTGACAAACTTGTACAGTTCACTGAGCAATATCAACGGGAAAATGCAACCAAACTTTCTAGCATTGTAAATGGGGTGAAAAACCTGACTGAAAGAGTGACTCATTTAGAACAAAAGTTTGAGCAAAAATAGCTTCTTTAAAAAATGAAGTCAAATCGATATCCGCCTCCTGTAACCATCTTAGTAGTCTGCCAACCAGTATGGACCCGCTGGATAACCGACAACGCCGGATTACCCTGATAATCAAGGGTCTTCCAGAAGAAGACAAAGAATCGTGGAACAGATCCGAGCAAATTGTGAAGAACTTTATGCAAACGCGCCTTGGAACTGAGGTCGGAGAAGTCGAGCTCGCACACCGATTGGAAAGAAAGCGGGAGGACTACCCTCCAGGAAATCCTTAAAGCAGGAAATCCTTAAAAATGCATCGAAGTTTTAAAAACTTGAGAACTGGCGTGTTTGAATAGACGAGGACTTTTCACCTAACATTCGTCATGCTCGAAAAATGCCATGGGAGTACGGTAAGCCTCTCCGTTCGACCCAGACCCGTGTGCGCCTTGTTTTTGGCAAGCTTTTTGTTTACGATCGTATGTTCTTTTACAATGCAGAATAAGGTGATGTAGGTGAACAGAAAAGAACAGCTCTGTGCCCACAGCATCTGAATCATGGCGTCGCGCTAAGGAGCGCTTTTCGGTAAGTGTGTCTTTCTTGCCGCTAATTTTAGGAGTCTTGTTTCCAAGCAAGCAGAACTTTTTGTTCGATCGACATTTGTAAACCGCACGCTTTACTTGGAACGGAAACTTGGCTTTCCAGTGATATTGACAACCGTGAGCTTGTTTTAGATAATGATTACCTGCTTTATCGGAAAGGCCGGTTGCATTCAAAAGGCAGAGGGGTGCCTATCGCTGTTTTAAAAAAAATGTTTCTACCAGTCCCTATTGAATTAAAAACCGATCTCGAAATGGTCTGGGTTCGTGTTATGTTTTTGTTTTCTCATGTCCTCGTTGATGTATGCTACAAGCCGCCACATGTTACCGCTGATTTCGTCCGTGATCTTTGTATTAACATTGATGATGTTATTTCTCGTTACCCCGGATGTCTGGTATTTTTTGCAGGAGATTTTAATTATTCAGGAATTGACTGGATTTCTTGTGAACCACTACCAGACTGCAGACAGGTTTCTGCGTGTTTAGCGTTCCTGAATGTTTTTAAATCTCCTTAGCTCTTTCAAGTTGTTCTTGAGATCACCCGAGGAACCTGCATTCTAGACCTATTTTTTGCGGCTGCCCCTGATATGATTAATCGCGTAAATTTTTTTGAAGAAATAATGATCATAAAATGGTGGGAATTGAAGTCGAAATGGCAACTCAGTACCCCCGCAACCAGTTTAAAGAAATTCATGACTATTCAGAGTATGAAACAAGCACAGTTATGAGGATCTTTTTAGATAACTTTGAGCGATCCTTCCGCTTACGATCCGTCGTGGAAAACTTGTCACCTTTTAAAAACCAGCTTAATTGTATTCTCAACGACTTCGTTTCAAGAATCAAAATTCCGAACAACCCTTTACGTCCGTGGTTTTTTAAAAAACCTGAGTCTCTTCTTAACAAAAAAAAAAAAAAAAAAACACTTGTACACCAGGGCCGTGGGAAGCAACAATAATCTATATTAGAACTTATAGAATTCCCATTCTTATATATGTGCTCTCGAAATTAGAAAGAAGCTAGAACAACATTCTACAGATGACTTAACCAACCTTCTGAAGTCAAATCCAAAAAAAGAAATTCTGGAATTGCATGAATTCGTTGAAAACAGGTTCTAATCATAGCTTTACGAATGCGGAGGGAAATAGATGTACCGACCTTGAAACTACTAACAATTTCAATGAAAGTTCTTTGGTGAAGTTTTTACCAACAAATCGTTTCCGCTACCTTCTTGTGAATAGACCTATGATTATGCTTTTTTTGAAAAAATCACTGTTCGTTCATGTGGTATAGCTAAAACTTCGAAGGCCTCCCTTATCGTTCTTCGCCAGTCATAGCAGGCATTAGCACTAAATTATTGAAAATTACGCGGCCACTTTTTAGATACATACTACCTTTGTTGTATCAGCAATCCCTCGAAGAAGGGCGTTTGCCGAACGACTAGAAGCATGCAAAAATTATCTCTGTTTTCCGGTGACACATCATGCTTATATAGCTACAGACAAATATCGTTAACGAGCATCACTATAAAATTTTAGAACATTTCATATATCGTCATATTATTACTTTTATTTCGGAGAATAACATTCTTTTTGAGTGTCAACACGGCTTTAGAAAAGAAGAATTGTGCGAAATGTAAATATCTGAGCTTGTAACTGATTTTTATGAAAACGTTCATTCGCTCCAACAGACCGACATCATATTTCTAGACGTTTCTCGGGTATTTGACTGCGTACTACACCAGCGGTTATTATAAAATCTCTAAACGTTAAATATAGACCCCTTACTTATATTTTGAATTAGACAATTCCTTACGAATAGAACTCAATTCGTTCCAATTTCTAATCAGTAGTCATCAAGCACTGATGTTAAGTATGGAGTGCCCCAGGGCTCTGTGCAGGGGCCCCTTTTTTATATGTATGAAATTACATCCCTGTCAACATTTCTTCATCGATTCGACTCTACGCAGACGATTGTGTGCTGTATAACAAGATAGTACATATAGCCGACACCTGTACACCTCAAATTGATCTGAGTGCTATTGCTTCATAGAGAAACAGGTGGCCGATGCGTATTAACATTGATAAAACCAAATGTATGACTGTGACAACAACGAAATCATCAATCAGTTGCAACTACGTCATCAATAATGTTCCTCTGGAAAAGGTAAATAAATATTAATATCTGGGTATTTTCATTGCCCATAGTCTTAGGTGGCACAATCATATTAACTACATAGATGGGAAAGCAAATGGTTCCTTGGGATTCATCAGAGGAAAGTTTTATTTAGCTCCCTCTGAAGCTCGTTTGCTAGCTTTAAGTCCTTCGTCAGATTTCAGGTTGAATACGCCAGCATCATATGGTCTCCCCACCAGAATTACCTGATTGCCCAAATAGAAAAAAATTTAAACAAAGCCGCGCGCTTCATATATAGTGGCTATTCACCTTACACGAGCGTTTCGGCGCAAAAAACAAAGGGCTAATTTACCTTTATTATACGCCAGGCGCAAAGTCTCCCGTCTGGCGCTCATCCACAATATTTATTACTTTAACGTTAACCTTAAGGAACCCTTATTGCCTTCCCCTCATCGCATCTTTCCCAGACTTGATCATCCTCATAAAACTCGCTTATCAAATTGTTGCACTAACCAATTTCGCAACTCGGTAGTAGTTTGAAGTTTATTTGGTTTCTCATTGGCCAGGCCCGGTAGGGAGGTAGAGACAAGTGGCATTTCTGCCTGACTGGGCCTCTACCCCGCACAGTTCATAACAGAACAACTGGCATTAGTTGGCATATATGCGTAAAAAAAGGAAACAAAAAACATATATCTACATAGCAGAAAACATGCACACATTTTACACAGTATCGTAGAAATTATTCTATGAATATAAACAAGAATTAATCTGTCCTCAGATGAATATAATATTACAAGAGATAAGAAAACAATTCACAAAACGTTTTAAAATTGTAAACCTAGCTAGATAATGCCACACAAAGATGACTATCATTCATACGACATTGATTCGTAATTACTGACGTATAATCACAAAATGATCAAAGGAGCAAAAAATACAAAAGAAATGTACACAAAACGTTACAGCCATGTAAAAAACACATCTGTCATTGCAACACTGATAGGCGCAAACACGAAACAATTTCTACTATGCGTAATATATCTCGTTGTGTGCAAGGGTGTGTCTGATGTTACTTTTATATTTATAAATGATAGTGCAAAATTAATACGCCCTTCAAAAATGTTTAGTAACGTAGGAACTTGATAATTTAGTTTTTGTTTTCTATAATTTGTCCTGACCTTAGGAGTCTTGTGTTTGGCGTTTCTAAGAAGATAAGGTTGCGATGGCAATTCATTCATTTGATAAAGATTTTCTTTGTATATTGTCTGAATAAGTTTAAGGTAATAAATCTGGTTTGCTTTAAGCATGTTATGTTTTGTAAAATGTAGGCTACTATAAAAATCACGAACATTTGCTTGATAGTTTTCTAAAATGCGCAAACCCTTTTTCTGAGAAAAATATATTTGCTATAATTTTTGGAAGTGGTTGTCCCCCATGCCATAATTCTATAATCAAAGTTTTGAGTAAAACAAAGAATAATATAAGTTTTAATAGGCCACTTTGGCAATAAATTAGCTATTTTATGTATACAGCCTACTGTTCTCAGTAGGTCCGCTTTTAATTCGTTCACGTGGGTGTTCCAAGTAAGTGCTTCATTAAACCAGACGCCAAGAAACTTTTGTTCTATAACCTGAGATATGGGGGTGCTATTATATTTGCAGATGTATTACACTATTTTCGTGCTTATTGATAGGTCCAAATATAATGTACATTGTTTTGTCCACATTTAGTTTAAGCCTGTTTGTTTCCAGCCATTCTGAAAGTTTTTGAAGATAATCATTTGCCTGCTGTTCTAAGGATGCTTTTGTATTGTTGCAGAAGAAAACACTGGTATCATCAGCGTACATCACCATATGTAGAGAATTTGGGATGTCTTTTATATCGTTTATATATACGGGAAAAGTAGTGGGCCCAGTATGGAGCCCTGGGGCACTCCGTGTTTTATTTCTAATTGCTGAGAAGCGGCGTTATTGACATGTACAAATTGTTTACGATTCCGGAGGTAGGACTTGATTAGGTCAGACGCTACGCCACGCACACCACGAGTCTGTAGTTTTGACAGTAAATATTGTGTTGTATCTAATCAAAGGCCTCGCTCAAATCTAGAACTAACCCGAGTGTATATAGTTTATTTTCGATGTTGGTTATAATTCTGTCCTTTATATGCGTAAGAGCAAGTTGAGTCGATTTCTCCGTTTGAAAACCATATTGGGACCTAGTGATTACGTTGTATTTTGAAGAAAAAAACTTTTGTAATCTATAATTTATCACGCTTTCAAATATGTTCGAGAATATTAGCAAAACAGATATTGGTCGGTATTTTTCTGCCATTTTTGTTTCCCCCTTTATGCACCGCACTAACCCTTGCGACTTTGCATTCGTCTGGATATATTCCTGTTTGCAACATGTTGTTGATAATATGTGCCAGGACTGGGCTTTTAGCTTGCCATCACAGAATGGAACTGATTGCCCCACCACGTTGTATATACAACAAAGAAAAATGACTTCGAATCAACATGTGTACGTTTGTTTCACTTTTTACAGGAATGAGTCAAAGGATGGTGTCCTTTTTGTTTTTCATGTGCGATGATAGTTTAATTTATTTTCCTGTAGCCTGATAGGCACAATGCTTCCTGTTTGTGTTCGAGTGTCCTTCTTTTGAGTAGGTATATTGCATATTTTTGCTTGTGTTCGAGTGTACTTTTTCATGAGTGGATATATTTGCATTGTTTCTTGTCTTAAAGCAAATGTGTACGAAATTTATGGGTTTAATATTTTTGTCGAAAAATGTGTACTCCCCCTCATAATACACTGTAGGCCGAAAGGGCGCTTTGAGGTATATTAAATAAATAAATAAATAAAAACGGTTTTACTTTATTAATCATAGGCAATACAAAATTGACCCGATACTATATTTGACATAAGTGCAGAAGCGATCACGTTGATTAAACAATGATAAAATGGTTCAACCCTTCTAGATGGGGATATTTAGGGTGGTCCAAGTCACCAGGCTCGATATTAAATGGACCGTAAAAATCGACACCTTCACGTAGCAATCTAAACTTTTCGTCAAATGTATATTTCATGGTTCGGTTTTTTCTTGTAAAATTACAAAGCGTAGTTCTCTATCTGTAAAAAATAAGGCCAATAAACTTGCCAGGTTCTACGGCTGGCAGCGATGCAGACGACAGGGGTCCGTTGCGGGGTGTGTTTGGCGTTCATAGTAATAGATGGCGCTACCTTCTTATCGCGACAGCTCGCGAACACCGTGGTTTATTAAAATGAACAGAATCGCTTTTAAATGTAGCTTTGGGTAAAAAATAAATGTAATCAATAAAAACAAAACTTCAACTAAAAAAAATGAAAGTCGTTTAAAACTCCCTGTAACGCCGAATTCGAGTGCAGCTCTTGAGGAGGAGGAGGGAAGGGTACTGAGGGGGAGGAGGGGTCACGTGACCTCGGGGGGGGGTCACATGACTTCGGAGGGGGGTATCACGCGACCTCGGGGGAGGGGGTCACGTGACCTCGGGGGCGTCGACGGGTTGCATGCAACCCGGCGACTCCGGTGGGTGGCATGCAACTTGGACAATGCAACCTGGGTTGCATGCAACGCGGGTTGCAAGCAGCATAGGTTGCATGAAACGCGGGTTGCATGCAACCCAAATTGCATGCAACCCACGCACCGACGCCGGCGGGTTGCATGCAACGCGGGTTGCATGCAACCTGAGTTGCATGCAACGCGCAATGACGCCGACGCCGCTCAAGCCGGAAACGGGCGCCTATGAGCTGCGCTCTAAAAAACACGTCTGCATAACGACGGGGCTTTTGCTGCCAACGAATTTTATCTGCGTGTCGTCTGCTTTCTTTCGCTGGTCGGCTGCACCTTCGGACGCTGTTCCGGACGCCATCTATCAATACGGACGCCAAACACACCGCGCTACTGGACTTGGTCGTCTGGGTCGTCGCCCTTCGTAGACCCTGGCAAGTTTTTTGGCCCTATTTTTTACAGAAAGAGAACTACGCTTTGCAATTTCACAGGAAAAAACCGACCTGTGAAATACACCTTTGACGAAAAGTTTAGATTGCTACGTGCACGCGTCGATTTTACAGTCCATTTTAGATCGAGCCTGGTGACTTGAACCGCCCTATATATACCTACTTTCTAATATTCATTTTTTTTTTGTTCAAAGGTTTGAAGAGTAGAATCGGCTCCGAAGTGTGTTGTTAACTCTCGTAACGTGGGTCAATTCGAATCTTCATAGGAACTTCTATTTTTTCCAATGAAAAAACAATATGCCATAATAAAAACTTGAGTGTCTACTACTGGTGCTAACTTCTTTAAATATTGGATTATTTTATATGTATAATTGAGCTGGGATTGTAATATGCCTTCCCTTTCTTGTGTTCGCGTGATTTTTAGAAGTTATCACCTAGGAATGTCCTAAGTTATTGTGTTTGCCACTTGTTTGGCACAATTGTGCAGATATTTATAAGCTTTCGCCTTATCACCTTCCATACAATGCTGACTGTATAATTAGCCAAAGTATATAAATATATACAAGTAAACGTCGTTTACCGCAGATGCAACGGCAATGTTGCTGAAAAAGAAACAAGTCTAATAAAAAGGAATTGAAACAGCTAATTAAACAATTTGTAGAAATATTCGAGAATGCACAATGACCACTGTTTTGTTCGAGATATCTGAGGCGCTAGTCAATAGACACACGTTTGTGCCGAAAAAGTCGAACAATTCCTACCTTTGAGCGCTGCTCCGCGTGCACTTGAGCTTCGTCTAGACCGACGCGCGAATTAAAGGGGTTCTACAACGACATTTCGCCGCCTATTTTTTGGGTATATACGTGTTCAGAGGAGCAGTATCACAATGGACACCACAATATCTTGTTAAAAAAGACACGAAAAGGAATTTTGAAACAAATTAAACGATTAGCACAGAGCACCTGGTGTATGTCACTAAAGCCTTGTTTTTTAATGCCCGTCTAGGAACCTTGACAGGTAGTGACGATAACTTTATTGCCTAGAACTATACATGCCTGAACCTGACGTCGTCCCGACAGCTCTATTGCCAGAACAAGAGAAGAGGGAGGAAGGAACTCTCCACTCAACGGGACTCTCTTTTGTGTCTCAGACGTCGCTATTCTCCCTCTACAAGATTATAGACGTTTAACCCGTCACTCAAAATTCACTCAAAAGCAGCTTTGTGGTTAGTTGCGGTGGCCCCATCGCTAGCGCGCTTCGATCGCTTCAGTGGGTGGAACGGCTAGGGCATCCTGACGACATCAGCCTCGCCGCAGCTTGGCTCATCCCGAGACAGAATACGTCACAATTGCGCCGGATTCGACGTGTTCTCCGTTGTCTGCTCTCTGAGCGCTTTACAAAAAAATACAGCCATCAGACTCACGCGCCACTGTCATTTACGGATGTTGTGGATCATATTCAGCTTATTTCTGAGCACGACGGGTATATTTCAAATTTCGTTGAAGTATATCACTTTAAAGGGACACTGACACCTCCAAAATTTTTTTCTTCTTTTTGCCAGGCAATTTATTATGGTGTCGGAATACTACCAAATTAATATTTTGCTACAGAGTCACGTATTTTTTTCATAAAGCCAAAAAACGCAACTGCTCGAAACCGAAACCGAAACCCCGCACCGCACGGAGATGTGGAGAGGATAGAGTGAGTGGCGGAAGTCAAATTGTGCTTTCTTTTTTTTTCCGAGCGGAGCAGACAAAATGCGTCGCGGGATCCGTTTGCCGTACGATTCCTTTGCAGTTATGTTTGTTCCGCTCGCTGTTCTGTACTTGAAGATGAGTTGTTTTGTACATTTAAGTGCTGGCAATGAGTAGCGAGTGCCCGTGGTGAACTCCCGTGATCGGCTCTGAAAAGAATACTCCCCAGGTGTTGCGCAAAGAGCTGTCTCGCATGCCCTGCATCTGAAAGTGGCATTGTGCAGCAGAGGTGTCAACAATAGAATCCCATACCATTTGGATCAGCGACGCATCGTCCACAACAATTGTTTTAGAAAGAAAGGTAAACATCGCGAAATGTTCAAAAAAAGAAGAAACGGTACGCCCACGCTAGGGATCGAATCCGTGCCCGCTGCGTCTGAAGGGGACGTCTTTCCACTGAGCTACTGAAGTAACGTCGTGGTAATGCAGCCGTCAGACTATATGTCAGAAAGTTTGCTGCCGATTTCGCCGATTTCCCTCCAGTACATGTACTCCCGGTTTGAAGTCGGGCAGGACCACGCATTGGACATATCCGCACCTAGTAAAGAGCCCGTAGGCGTGCGTACTCAACTCGAAGTACGCACTTCGTGCTTGACGTTTGAGCGAGCGATGTTTTCAGCCACGAGAAGGGACGGCGGCTCGGCGACGTCTTCGTGCAATCGGCTCGCTGGTCGGGCGTGTCGTACGGGATGAACATCAGTTGTTTTGATCGGTCCAAAACGTCTCTTTCGAAGAAAGACAGAATTCGCCGGTACCGTGAACGAAAGTTCTGAAATTGAGGTCCCACACCCGTCGTCCGTTGCCACCCGCGAGTCCCACGAAACGCGAAACGACGCCATGTTGAGAATTATTCAGTGAACGCACAGAATGCTTCCAATTGTCTGTGCAACCTTTTTGTTTTTTTTTTTTTTGCAATCAACGTATTTGCAGTTTTTTAGAAGCCACAGAAAATGGGTTTCATATTTTTTCTATATTTACTATTGAGTGTGTGCCTTCAGTGACCAACGACTTTGATTAAATTTGGTGGTCGTATCTAAACCTTTGAAAACGGCCCGTGACCACGGAAAAGAGAGTGAGCGCGACTCAAACCGGCCAGTTCTCGATCGGCGGTTTTCGGGCGGAAAGAAACCGAATTTCGAGCCGCAAATTGTGTTCTGGGTAGTTGGGCTCTCATGTCACGTGCAACTAAAAACCTCGGCGAGCATAAATACCCTGTCAGTGTCCCTTTAAGCGCCCAGACCACCCCCCCCCTCCCCCCGCGCCTTTCTCCTCTAGGTGGTTTTGGGAATGGGAACACCCGACTTCTCGCTCCTCGCGTCATGAGGGAAGAGGAGGAGGGTTTTCTCTTTTCCGCCGCAACGAAAAACAAACGCCGACACCGAAATTCCTACAAGTATCACCGGTGAAGCTATTGTTTGATAAGTGTGCTAACCCAGTGCTTTATACAAACGAACGAACGACTTTCTGGGTATCTTTTCATGATATTTCATCAGACCTACAGCTCTTGCCGACAAAAACGCCGTTTATTTTGTGACGCCATCTAAAGATTTGGGTTCTGTTTACAATTAATCTACTTATGCGGGAACATAAATATAGCCGAACATTGTGTAAAAACAGTTCCTAAATGCAATTTAAAGTAATGTAATTGTTTACTCTTATATAAACTGTTACGGTTCAATTATTTTAAATAAATAAATGAATAAACATCTTTCTTTATTTCCAGTTGCATGAAATTATCGAAGCAGAGTGTACGATTCCTGCGCCAATAAAATATATTTGAAAATCAAAACAAATGTATTTTCAAGACAAAACTTTACATTGTAACGTTGTATCAAAACATAGGTTACACCTCTTGAAGTTGGGCACCATCAATCCGTTTTCTAGTGTCAAAGCCTGACGTCGAAATATAACAGTAATTTAAAAAAGCTACAATATGTGTCATTAAAAGTAAACTAAATAAACGAAGAATCATCAAATACCACGCACCTATACGTTGAGTACCGTATGCTCCCATGCTAGTCCAACGCAATGGTACCAGTGGGTATTTACGCTCAATTGTGGATCGGCCATTGATTTCGAGATCCCTGATTTTTAAAGGTTCGAGGTCTTCCATGAAAAAGTCCTCTAACACCACAAATCCTACACCCGGCAATATTCCAGTCTTCAGACCTATTTCTGGAATTGGGTTCTAGGTACATAAGAGAAAAAAAAAAGAAACACGTGTTAGAACATTTTAGTATAGGACTTAGCTTATACCAGGCACATGTCACAGCATCCTACTTGTATTGTGTGAACTCATGCTAAAATCAGTACAGCTTCTAGACCTTCATTAAAATCACACCTTTGAAAAATAAATTTCGATCGCCTTTGATCTCTCCCATCTAGGTATATTTAAACATGCTGAGATATATGTTTTATTTGTTGCCGATCATATGAACTTTCAATTGGCTTGATGCGATTTCCCCTTTTTTTGTTGTATCTTCTAGAAGTGATCAACCGCCACGTGACAATGCGGTGACAACTTCAGAGCGTTTGTGAGCTTCATGAGTTAGCTTTTCATTTCATCGTCGTTACTAAATACTATGAATATGTAGCCCCATACACGCAGTAATATCGACGGCAAGGCGTTTAGTTTATTTTATTTTCGCTTAGAATTTTTTTTGTATAATTATATGAAAATATCGTCGAAAATGAAATTAACTACGCATATTTTGTAATCCACCGATCGGAAAAGGCCATTTTTTATTTCGTTCAATTTTTTTTATTATTGCTGCCGATCATATGAACTTTCAATTGGCTTGATGGGATTTCCTCTTTTTTTGTTGTATGTTCTCTA